>JAUESO010000210.1:0-112384 GCA_030914385.1 Drosophila antonietae
AACCGCGCATTAAATTAAGTTGGAGTGAATTTTTCTTTCAAGGCAGACCTAGTCTCGCTTGTCTTGCTATCGATATCAGACATCTTAGACGATGTCCGTCCAATATCTATATCCTTTAGTATTGGGTTGTTTGACGCTCATAGATTGTTAGATAATTTTGCTGACAATGGTTTGTCGCAATTATATCTTTAGTAGTTTTGGAAAAATCAAACAGAACAAATGTGTTTTACTGTACCTATTTTGTTGGGTCTTCATTATTGTCTTTGCGCAAAATGACGCACGACCAGATACAGGTGGTTAATACATGAAGTTAAGTTTCTAACTATTGTACCTATTTTTTTTTTGGTATTCAATATGCGTAAAATAACTCGTGCAGTAACAACTGCAGAAAAGCGCATGACCAGATCAGGTAGTTAATATTGAAGTTAAAATAACTATTGTACCTATTTTTATGGGTCTTCATTTTTGTCTGCGCAAAATGACGCACGACCAGTTACGGGTGGTAAATACATGAAGTTAAGTTTCATTTTTATATCTGCGTAAAATAGCTCGCGCATTAATAAATGCAGAAAAGCGCAGTAATGAAGTAAGTGTAAAACTGTTGTACCTATTTTGTTGGGTCTTCATTATTGTCTTTGCGCAAAATGACGCACGACCAGATACAGGTGGTTAATACATGAAGTTAAGTTTCAAACTATTGTACCTATTTTATGGGTATTCAATATGCGTAAAATAGCTCGTGCAGTAACAACTGCAGAAAAACGCATGGCCAGATACGAGTGGTGAATACATGAAGTTAAGTTGTACCTATTTTGTTGGGTCTTCATTATTGTCTTTGCGCAAAATGACGCACGGCCAGATACAGGTGGTTAATACATGAAGTTAAGTTTCAAACTATTGTACCTATTTTTTTGGGTATTCAATATGCGTAAAATAGCTCGTGCAGTAACAACTGCAAAAAAACGCATGGCCAGATCAGGTAATAAATATTGAAGTTAAAATAACTATTGTACCTATTTTTTTTTATTGTGGGTCTTTATCAATTTTTATTTTATGAGTAAATGCGTATTATGGCGCAATGCATTAATCGCAGATCTCAAAGTGAAGCAAACAAAAAAAAAGAGAGTAATGCATAATAACAGAGCCAATCAAGACAAATCTTATATAATGCCAAAATATTATGTCAGGGCATTGAGAGTACGTCATGGCGCTAGCGATAATTTGAAAAAACAATGCAATGCGCTGCGGCAAGCTGAGAAACCGAAATTGTTATTCCAGCAAAGTTCTGCAACTGCTTGAGCTTGTCCAATCCGCCATCTCTTACTCTATTTTGTGCTCTCTACTATTGCAGACATAATCGACGCACACAAGAACCAGCAGCTGTGCTCGCTAACCGGCGTCGAGGGCGGCCACTCGCTGGGTGGTTCGCTAGCTGTGCTGCGCACCCTGTACGCAATCGGGGTGAGGTATATGACGCTGACATCCACATGCCATACACCGTGGGCCGACTCGAGCTATGCTGATGCGCCAACCTTCAACATGAAGCACGGTGGACTCACCATATTTGGCAAGGTAAGTGCCCGGCATCATAGCCTTGTGTCCTCTCTTATAGCTGATTTAATGCTAATTAGTCGAGGACGATGGTTCAGCGTTCAGCATTTGAGTTCACTTCAGTTCGGTTTTGGGGCAATTCTCGTGTGGCTTTTAGGCGGATTTTGTGGCGCTAAGGATGCGTGCTCTGCTCCTCAGCCCTTGCAACCTGCGGTCAGCCACAGTCAACGCTTTGTTGGCTTAGTCATAAATGTCTGTATATGTGTGTGTGCGTATGGGCTCTATAGCCTGCGAAGGAGGAGGGAGGGGAGAGAGAGTGAGCGAGCGAGCGAGCTTGGCATATTTAAGTGCTTGAGCCGCGTGCCGGCGCCATTTTGGGGCGCCACGGCTTGTGCCCCTAATGGGTCAACAGCTCTCAAATTAGGTGGCTACAGCAATTTGCAAGAGCCGCGCAGCTTTACGCCGGATTATTGTCGGACTGAAGGTACGCAAATATCTTAAATTAACTACGGCTACCGAAACCACAGCGCTTCGGCTGGCTCTACAATACGTTGTTTCCGACGGCTCGTTATAATTTAAATAATCTAGTTTGTTTATAATACGCATTGGCAGAGGCGTGCATGTGGCGCAAACTTAAAGCCAGCTGAGGAAAAATATTCTCTTATTTAAAAAAAAATGTTTTGAAGGGGGCTGTCCTCTTAATTGTATTTTCATGTATTAAAGTGTGAGCATGATGTCCATTCAAGAATTGAATCAGTCGAGATATTTCGTGTTGCTGAGTATTATTTTGTCGAGAAAGTGTATTGCCGATATTGTTTTTCCAGTTTTTAATTGAGTTTACAATTTTTTTTTTAATATATATTTTTGATATTTTGGACTATTTGATCGATATTTTGCTTCAGTTTGAGTGATGTCAACGAGGAATTGATATATTTTCTATAAACAAAGTTCTATGATGGGAAAGTTGATCTTTATAATATTTAAAAGATATCTGATATAAAATGCGCACATTGGTGGTGATATAAATGTGTTGTAGACTGCGAGTGCGACAAGAATTATGCGTTCTGGTTGGCTTTGAAAAATGTATATGAATAGAAGACATCGAATTGAACGAATTGGCGCTCAAGGTTGAGGTGCATAGGTTTTTTTTTTTTTAATTTTGTTTTTAAAATTTTTTTTCGTTTATTATTTGATTGCCAGGGCCCACTGTATACAAGAAGATTTGTTTACATACAAAAATTCTTTGACACACGCTCGTGTAATTATTTCGAAATTCGAAATTACCTCGAGAGTAGCGCCAGCCGTCAACCACTTCCAACAACAAACAGCCCCAACATTCTTTCGTGATGATGAAGAGAAAGATGATAATGATAATGATAATGATAATGATGAAGACGAAGATGATGCAGATGAAGATGATGAAGAAGCTAATAATACAATGAAGCTGTTGATACGATGAAGATGATACGATGATGATGCAGATGACGAAGATGATAATAATAATAATAATGATAATGATGATGATACGATGAAGCTGATGATACAATGAAGATGATGAAGATAAAGATGGATGATATGATGAAGATGATGCAGATAAGGATGGATGATACGATGAAGCGGATGATACGATGAAGCGGATGATACGATGAAGCGGATGATACGATGAAGCTGATGATACGAAGATGATGATGCAGATGACGAAGGTGATGATGCAGATGACGAAAGTGATGATGCAGATAAAGATGGATGATACGATGAAGATGATGCAGATGAAGATATTAAAGATGGATGATACGATGAAGATGATGCAGATGACGAAGATGGATGATACGATGAAGATGGATGATACGATGAAGATGGATGATACGATGAAGATGGATGATACGATGAAGATGGATGATACGATGAAGATGAATGATACGATGAAGATGATACAGAAAGATGGATGATACGATGAAGATGATGATACGATGATGCTGTTCTAACAAGATGATCACCTATTTGTTATATTTGCTGCTGTTTGTTCTTCACGGCGTGTGTCGAGGGGCCGCACTGCGCTTCCTCTTTGGCTGTGGGCTATTGCCAAAAGCTATTTAGAGGCAGTGCATACGGAAATCGAATGTGTGAACGTGAAAATCTAAAAATGTATGGCAACAACAATAGCAACAATAAAATCACAAATGCAAACCTGACCAAAGCAGGAAATGTTTATTTACTACAGTCATTAAAAAGTCGGGATATATCTGCTAGCATCAGGCAATATAAATCATAATTTTGTTTGGCTTTGCCCTGCCAATTAAATATGGAAATTAAAATTTTTGGCTATAATCAAAAACAAAATCAGCGTCACTTCCTCATTTAAATAACGGAATTTTCAATTAGGCATCCCAAAACAAGAAAAGAAAAAAAAAAAAACAATAGGCGAAAACGAAATACGTAATGAAAAGTGAAAATCCTCCAAGGCGCATGCGTCATGAGCGCGCGAGAGAGAGAGAGAGAGAGCGCCAGCTGCTGGGGCGAAATCGTTTCTATGTGGTAAATGGAAATTTTTCGCCTCGACGAAATGAGAGGCAATGGGAAAATCGGAATTTTCATTCATACTATAAGGTGAATTGCACAGTGTGATGGGCAGTCAAATGTTTCAAGCAAGGAATGAAATCAATAATTCACACCTTTTGTATTCCAATGTCAATTTTTTAGTCTGTTAATATTGAGATGAGACCCAAAATTCAATAGTAGTAAATATGTGTTGAATACGTAAAGAAAATTCATGAATTGCATTTTATAATTATAGCTAAATATATAAGTAAGCCAATAAATTCTTAAAAATTCTTTGAATTCATAAATTTTTTGTATTTTTATAAAAAAAAAAAAGGTTTCACACCTTTTGTATTCCAATGTCAATTTTATAGTCTGTTAATATTGAGATGAGATCCAAAACTCAATAGTAATAAATATGTGTTGAATACGTAAAGCAAATTCATGAATTGCATTTTATAATTATTGTAAAATATATAAGTAAGCCAATAAACTCTTCAAAATACTTAGAATTCTTTTTTTTTTTTTTTATAAAAAAAAAATAAAATAAAATAAACTTGCATAAATATATTGATAATAAAAATTGAGATTTTTTGCTTAAATTACAAATTAAATGTATTTATATTTAAATAATATAATAATTTTACAAGTAAACGCACTCAACTTTAAATGTGGCACTTAACAATAAATAAATATACTATCAAACAGAAGTACTATACTGCAAATATGTTTTACTTGAAATTTGGTATTAGATAATTCTTTATTCAGATCACAACTTAATTAGCAATGATTATTGTATCACTGTTTGCACTGAACATTCCGTTCCACCCGCACAGCTAAAAATACCCGTCACGCACCCACGAAGCGCCAGTCACATGTGCCATGGTGAAAATGTTGGCAGGCTGTCGTTTTCGCTCTCTCTCTCTCTCACTGTCAGACCATCTCACTCTTTGGGACGTCTGTTCGGCCTGTGTTGAGGTGAAAGCGCAAAACATCGCGCAACATTCGAACAGTCGTCCACGAAATTCGCCCCAACGAGGCAGCTGCTGAGCTACAAATGGTAGATACGAGCCAAACGCCAGCCAAACAGTCGTGTAGTGTGTAGTGAAGAAAAGCCAAGCGAAGAGCAGAGTGGAAAACACAACAGCAGCGGCGGAAAAAAAAGAAAGAAAAATAATACAGAAAAAAATAGCAGGAAAAAGTCTGCTAAACGCCTAGAGAAATTAGCCAACGATATACGGCGTGTGCATTATATTTATTTATAACAAATTCCGTTTAGCGCGGCGCATTAAAAGGTGAACAAATACCAAACATTTTACAGTTACTAACAAGCTAACATACAGATTTAAGGCAAGCGAAAAACGTCGAAGCAGCATATGCAATGCTAAATAATAAGCTACTAATCCAAAAGCGAATGCTGTGCCAAGTGTACAAATACTAATCGGTTACTTCCTCCTCCTATACGCAACGACGCACAACCAACACACGCGCACACACACACACACACACACGCACACACACACACACACACTCGCTCGCACAATCATACACTCTCGCACACACCCGCACACTTGCAAATACCCACTGATTGATGATGACAACACAGCAGCAACTAGCGGCAGAAGCAGCAGCAGCGTCGACTGAGTCGGCAGCAGCAACAGCAGCAGCAGCGGCGGCGGGAGCACCCGTGGGCAACAGCAACACAGTCATGACAGCAGCAGCAACAGCAACAACAACGACCACAACAAAATCGGGTGGCAACACGAAGCAAAGCAAGCACAGGTCGAGGTCATCTGCTCGGTACGATGACGTGGAAAGGCAGCAGCGCAAGAGTCGCGCCATCGTCTCCATACCGAACACCATTAAGCTGAGCATGCTGAATAGCGGCCTGCTGTCCTTTGAGCGCATCAAACTGGAGGCACGCGACGAGAACAACTCGCTGTCAAAGACCATACCGAACGGCCCCATCGATGTGCGGCATTTTCTCAAATTGTGCGATCTGCGTCGCAAATTCCCTGTGCTCTATAAGCTGGAATTTCAAACAGCCGCCAAGGTGGAGACAAACACCTGTCGGCATGCGCTCAAGAAGAACAATGTGGAGAAGAATCAGAATCCCAAGTGCATTCCATATGACTACAATCGTGTTGTGCTGCAAAAGCTGCCGGGGTGCCCGATTCCGACTATGTGAATGCCTCCTACATGGATAGTTTGCTGAAGCCGAATGCTTACATCGTCACCCAGGGCCCCGTTGAGGAGACAGTGAATGCGTATTGGCGCATGGTGTGGCAGGAGAACATCAGCGCCATTGTTATGCTGACCAAGACCTTTGACTTTGCCAAGGTCATGTGCGTGCAATACTGGCCACCGAACATGGAGGTGCACGAAACCTACGGCGATATACACATCAATATTGTGAGGGAGGAGCAGCTGGCCAACTTTCACATACGTACGTTTCGGCTGTACAAGAAGAACGAACAGGGCGAGGTCACGGATGAGCGGCTGATATTGCAGTTCCATTATACGGAATGGTATTCCCATTCCTGTCCGTTCTCGAATGCTCTGCTCGAGTTCAGGCGTCGTGTGCGTCTCGTTGTGGGCAACATCATCAAGGATGGCGACGATGTGGAGATGCGTGGCCCCATTTTGGTGCACTGCAGCGATGGTGGTGGTCGCTCCGGCGTCTACATGTCCATCGATGCCAATCTGGAACTGGCCGAGGAGGAGGAGTGCTTCAATGTGTTTGGCTACCTCAAGAAGCTGCGGCAATCGCGCAAGGGTCTCGTTGAGAATGTGGAGCAATACAAATTCATCTATGACACGCTGGAGGAGCACATCATATGCGGCAAGACCTGGTTTCCCGTCTCCGAACTATCCGATCGGCTCAAGGCCAAGGCACGTCGCAATTCCGGCACAAAGATGAATGAGTACCAGGCCGAATACGATCAAATCTGCAAGCAAACGCCACGATTTACGATCGGCGACTGTGCCGGTGGACATCGAGCAGATAATCGGGAGAAGAATCGCGATGTACTCTGCGTGCCACCGGACAACTTTCGCCCATATTTGACCAGTTTCCAGGGTAACGCGTTCACGGACTACATCAACTCGGTCTTTGTGGATGGCTATACCAAACCGCGCGAATACATTGTCACTGAGTGGCCTATGAAGCATACACTGGGCGAGTTCTGGTCTCTGGTCTACGATCATGAGTGCTCCGCCGTTGTGGTTCTCTGTCAGCCACCGTCGCAGTCACAGCAATATCCCGCGTTCTGGCCAAACAAATCGAAAATGGAGAAATACGGCCCAGTCTTTACGGTGCACTATGTGATGTCGAAGAGCTATACGAACATCAAGCAGTGGGAGTTCAAGATCAACAAGAAGATTGTTTCGTTGACCGAAATGATGGCGGGCGTCAAGGCGCCAACACGTACCGTCCAGCTGTTTCAGCTAACCTGCTGGCCCATGGGCCACAAGGTGCCGAGCTCAACCAATTCGCTGGTCTATCTAATGAATATGGTCGAGATCTGGCGCAATAAAGTCGACTACGGACCCGTCTGTGTTGTCTCGCCCGATGGTCGCAGCCGTGCCGGGGTTTACTGTGCGGCCAATGCGTGCATCGAGCAGGTCATACAGCACGGTGAGGTCGATGTCTTTCAGGCCGTCAAGACCGTTCGGCGACACCGTCCACAGTTAGTCGAGAATATGACCGAATATAAGTACTGCTACGATCTGGTGCTGCACTATGTCCTGCACTTTCTCAACAAGAAAGATTGAGCAGTACTGCCCACATTTTTTTAAAGAGTTCCAACCGCGTTTCTCAGGGTTACAGCTGTGCTAGTAATTCCTTTTCGAACTCGAATTAATTAAAGGAAGATTGAAAGATATAAACTACAAGCGGAACGATTCTGAATTTCCTAGAATTCTAATTGCTCAACAGAACAAATTGAACTGTATTAAAAGTTTTCAAAGAATTTGAACTCCGCTCCAAAGTTATTTTTTTAGAAGTTGAACTTCTCTGTGAAAATCTTCTCGGATTGAGCACAACTTAAATTTTTGTGAAAGATTCGAACCTCACATCTTAACTATGTACAGCACTTTCTGAACATTTTGGATTGAGCTGTAGTAAAATTCGTTTTGGGGATTCGAATTGATTTTTTGCGCATACAAGTCGCACAATTAACAACTATATGTCTAAGTGGTCCACATTTGATGCCTATTACATCTAAATTATTAATGTCGTATTTCTAAAAAGCTATATAGAGCTATAGGAATCGGGGCTAGACTTGGCTTGGCACAGGCTTAAAGCAATAATACTGAGTATTTATGTTGTGCACAACACAATTTTTGTTGTCGCTGGAAATGAAATTTCCAACTTAGTTATTTTTCATTTGTGGAATATATACATATGTATATCTATATATCCACTTTTTATATATATCCAATTTTGTGTAGGTCCCCAAGTTCCTAAGTGGACCATAAAAATATATTATATGGAAATCAAATACAAATGCTATATGATCTGAATCTGAACTGTATGTGCCATGTCTAACGCCCTAATTGTTGTTGTTATTACTATATATAAATACATATACTATATGAAGAAACTCTTGAACTATTACGATTAAATATGATTATGTTTACGATATATATATATATACTTATGTTAAATCTTAAAACTTGCTACCTTATACAAATTGTTGATATATATCTAATCTTTACTACATACTATCTAAATACACATATATATATAAATGTTATGTTCTTGTATAAAAGAAAATCGAACAGGTTATTAGTCGCTCTACGGAATTAATATAAGGTGTTGAAAAATGTATTTTTTATTCATGTTAAAACAAATGTGTGTAATAATACAAATATTTATTTATTTAGAATAACACGCGAAGCAAGAAACATCAAAACTCGATACAAAACTATTGTTGATTTACACACACACACACACACAGAAACACATATGTATATGCATAGATAGTCTCTCGTATATTTTCGCATTTATGCATTCGATGTAAGAAATATTTGTTTAACAATTCAAATGCATATACCATAACAAACCGAAACACACGCACAACACTTATATTTATATACATATATACATATATTCTTATATTCATGTAAATGTATTGAATTTATTTTTTTAAATGTGAATAAATGTGTATTTTGGAACGATTCCGTACGAAACTTTAGAGTAGGTTGCGAAAACGAAAAAAAAAATGAGAAAAACAAAAAAACTTAATTGAAATTGTTTTTATTTGTGCCGATAAAATTCTTTATTTTTCAGCATTGAAAACGAAACGAGCGAATTCATATAAATAAATAACTAATCCAATTGAATGCTAAAATCTTGCCAATAGATTTTCCATTTATTTGAAGATGAAAATTCTTTTTCGCTGAGGTGCGAAAGAAAACCAAAACGAAACGAAAACAAAATGTTTATTCTAATAGAAATTTAATGTGATGAATGCGCAGGTGAATGTGTTGAGATATTAAGCTTTATGGACAGTTGCATTAGCTTTAATCCAGCAGGTTATGAAAATTTATATTTCTTGGTCTACGTAAATTATTATTTGCCAGTAATTTTAAAAAATATAAATACTTCGATAATTATTAATAAATATTTACGTCTTTCCGGTCTCTTCTCCAAGCCAATATATTTCATATTCCAAACATTTTCATTGTAAAAATCCATTTAAACGTTGCATTCTCATAATTTTTACAATGAGATCTTTACATCTTTTGATCTTTGCATTCACAAACTGAGTCATAAACTCAAAATATCAATCAAAATATAAATTCATTTACGTTGTTTTCTTTTTGCCGCGTTTATTGGAACGTAAATCGGCAAAAGCAAAAAAATATATATACCAGATGAGATGATAAACAAAACAAGATGCTCCTTTCAGTAATCGCAATGCAAAAAAAAAAAAAAAAAAAAAAAAAAGATAAAACCTTGACCAAATTACAGCTTAATGCGTAAAAATCAAACAGAGACCTCCATTATATAGATATCGCTGTGCGATAAAGCGAAAGTGTGGAAGGGGTTGAGCGAGGGTTGAACGAGAAGAGCTGCAGGGCAGCAGGCTCTGCAAGGTGTGGTCTCTATAAAATCGATATATGACAGCACAGCGCTTGCTTTGGCCAGCAATAAAATACAACAACACAGAGCCACAGCAATAATAGTAAAACTTGAGCATGACATCAGCAAAAAATTAATGTGTACATATATATGTATATATACAATGGAAAAAAGGCAAAAAAAAAAAAAACATTGCGTTAAAAGCAAGTACATTGATCAGCTTTTTGCTTGCACTTGGCTTGCCATTAGCTGGCGTGATCATCTGGAAAAGAATATAAACTGAAATGGATAAAAAATATTCCAAATCAAAAATATTCTAAATATAGCTACTTAGTCAACTAGGTACAAGGGTACATAGTGCATATTTGGACATAATAACTGGCTGTTAATATAGTACAAATAATTTACAGAGTATCACAAAGTAGAATAAAGTATACTTACAAGGCTGCTCTTGCACTATGGGCAAAGCGTTTTACATCTGAAGCCAACTTAGTGCTTTCGCTTAACTCGGTTCTCGATTCATAATCCCTTTAAAGGAATTTATGAAATTCAAATATTTATGAATGCAAATTCTTTCAGGAAATTACTTTCTTTCTGAAAATTTAAGAGATTTATTAAATTTATAAAGATGTGAAAAACTTATTGAGATACTATTAGACAATATTGTAATGATAAATGAGACCCAAATTATGTTAGTAATAGGCGCATCAAAAAAGAAAATAGTATTAGTAATAATAGTATTAATTAGATAGCTAGCTATAATTACCTTTTTAGTATCCACAGTCTTCATGAACAGCGAAATTGACTTTGTTTGTATCATTCAAGCCGTGGTCATATCCCTTTTTTACTACAGTCGATATAATGATCGACTTAAGGCCCCGCGTCCAAACGAAACGCATAAAAGCTAATTTAAAAAAAAAAAAAATAGAAAACATGCATTATATACAGATAAAAATTGATATGAATTTAGATTGAAGTCTGTCATATCATTATATATAATTCAAAAGTGAATATCTTGAACAGAATATAGGTTATAACATTACCAATAGACAATATTGTAATTTGATCATAAATGAGACCCAAATTATGTTAGTAATAGGCGCAAAAAAAAAAAAAAAAGAAAATAGTATTAAGAATAATAGTATTAATAGTCTTCATGAACAGCGAAATTGACTTTGTTTGTCTCATTCAAGCCGAGGTCTACTAATATGCCTAGGTCTGTAATGAAAACATCTCAATTCAATTTTAATAGAGCATATATATTCGTAAACGTAGTAAGTCAGGAGAGGAGGAGCAGATCCCTTTTTACTACAGTCGATATAATGATCGACTTAAGGCCCGCGTCAAACGAAACGCATGAAAGCTAACCAATCCCCGCCCCACATTAGAAGACTAATAAGATATTTTAAAATCCTTCTCACTAGTAAATCTAAGCCTGCGAGATAAAAAAGAATTAAGAAAGATAATAGAGTAATAAAAAGCTCTGGAGCCTTATATAAATATATACATAATTTCGAATATAAAGTGCCGTGATATTGCTAGAGTAGTATCAGGTATCAGTTTTTTCTCAAGCTGGCAGCACTTTTCCTGATAGTGAGTGAGACGAGTATAGCGCTTGCTGAGCGCAGTCCCTCTTGTTACTAAGAAGGAACGAGAAAGTAGGTAGGTTTCTAAAAAAGAAAGAGCATGGCAAAGGTCTGTGTCTGTGACACGAACTAGAAAAGAGAGCAACGCACGGCAACTGAGCAATACCTGACATATTCATATATATATAGAGAAAAAGTCGCATATCTATATAAAGAGAAAAGTTCGTGTATAATTTTCATAAACCTTTCATATTATAAAATATCTGAAACATTTAAATATATTATACTTGGGATGGTGGGCAAGCTCATATCATTCATTCTATTTATAATATATTATTTATTATGTGTTTTATTATATTATATCTGCATGACTTCACATTGCGAAACTCGCTAAAGCATATTTGCTCGTCGACTATTCTCTCGAAAATTACTTCGATTTGTTGTTGCCATGAGGCATGCCGTCATTTTTTTCGCCATAAACAAAATACATGCACGCAAAATAAAGCAATTAGTTCTTTTTGGAAAATTTATTTATGAGCTATTAATACAAAACGAGCGCGTGGCAGATCCATTCGCTGCCTGCGCCGGGCAAGGGGCAAGGGGCGTGCTGTGTGCTGCGTGGGGCGTGGGGCGTTGCGGCAAAGCTCTTGAAATTAGTCACAGTTTTGCTTTTGGGAGCTGTTTTTAGTTTTAGTTAATTAAAAATTCAATGGCAATTAATTTTATGGAGTTGAGCGCCGACTACAATTTATGTCATATTAAGTTTAGGGGAGGGTTAGCGGAAAAACTAAATCCCAGCTTTTAATTGAGGGGGAGGCTGTGAGCGTGGGGGAGTGTACTGTGAGTGTGAGTGTGTTGGTCTATGTATGTGAAAGAATAAATTTTAATTCGAAACAAATTGTAAAATTTGTAAATTGATTTCGTGGAAATTTCAATAATTTAATTTGTATAATGCACGCATTGTATATTATATACATGCATATATATGTATAATATACGTACTATATACATACATAACTATATAAAATGCATATTACATATATTTTACAAAAATCTTTTTCTGCTCGCCTCCTCATTTGCTGCTTGGGCATTTATCTTGAATAAATAATTAAGAAACGACCTGTGTTTGCATTCCTTGAGATTTACAACAACTGGAAAATAAATAATGTGAGCTACTTAGCTCGTTCCAATTGCTTCCTGTCGGGCTGCCTAAAGAACTTTACATCAGAGGGTCGCATTCAATGTGCTGGGCAACTACTTATGCATTGTTCATTTCCCTACTGCAAGCCCCGTTCTCTGTGCTATGTCCCTCAGGGACTATTGCCACACAATTACCTGCTGCTGCTGCTGCTGCATCTCTCGCTGTCGCCATTGCTGTTGCTGTTGCAGCTGGCATGTCCCCTATGGGCTTCCATTCACATAGCATTATTAGCCATTGTTTGAGGCATTTTGTAGCCCGACGTCGTTGTTTGGCTAATTCAATTATGCAACGTCTACGTGAGTTTCAACTGTGTGGGATTGTTTGTCTATGTACGCTTGCTAGTTTGTGTGTGTAAATGCAATTGAAGGCAGGCAAGCAAGCACTCACACACACCCATACACACACGTACGTCTATTACACACCTGCCTGCATTCACTTGTGCGCATTCAGTCACGCATTCAACTGTTCAACGTCTTTTCATTTGCATTTAAAAGCCAGCGAACGTAATAAAAATAATTATTATTATAATAATAGTAAATATAATAATTACACGTAAAAGATGTTTTTTTTTTTGCAGCTTTGTGCCAGGCAGGCGGCAACGAGTCGGCTACGTAATGCAAATGAGTTAAAAACTGTTGGCCTTTGCCTACTCCCACTTAATGTGCGTGAGTGTGTGTGTGTGTGTGTGTGGGTGTATGTTAGGCTTTTATGTTTCACGTTTCACGTGCTTGGGGTGAAAATGACTGGCACTAATTTGATATGACATGAAATTAAATTTAAATAATTAAACAAATGCCTTTGTATGTGGCTTCCACCATTGCCATTGCTACAGCTATTGCTGCTGCTGCTGCTCCTCCTGCTCCTGCTGCTGCTGCTGCTGCTGCTGCTGCTGTTACAGTTTGCTGCTCCAGCTGTCATTTCAGACACCTCTGGGCATAGCATACTTTGCAGTGCCCACATATTTTAATTAAGTATTTAGCAGCCGGGAGCGTAAGATTCATGCTGAGAAAACACAAAGCACAAAACACAGATCAAAGCTGGAATTTAAATTATATGAAAATAATTTGAATCAATGACAAGGATCAAATAAAGCATTTGCACTGAAATCATAGATATTTGCTGCTAAAACAATAAAATGTGGAAATTAAATGAGCATAGCTATAAACTGAGTTGTATTTGAAGTTGTAATTCAATTATAATAATTTATTTATATTAGACAATTGAATTGAATACGATTTCCTGCGATTGTGATCTCTAGGCAAACAAAAATTGAACAAGAGCTTTGCCTGAATCTAAAAAAAAAGCTACTTTAAAATATTTACATAAATACTTCATAAACTTAATCAAATTACTTGTGTCACAGTAGCCATATGCTGTCAGTCTCTCTCTCTCTCGCTCTGCTTAAATCAATATTAATAAATAAACAAATGATTTTCTTTGGTTAGTTTCAATTGCTCCCAAAGGATTAGACGGATATTGATATATTTGCTACTGCTGCATACTTATGAATGCTGGCTAAATGTTTGCCAATTTCCTACACAATTGAACAATGGCCATGCACAGAAATATTTATACATGTATTGAAGAATATTTCACATTCATATTTAATTAGTTTTGACAAACTATGCAGAGAGCGAGGTCAATGCAATGCGAGAAACATAAAAAAAAAGAAGAAAATGTCAAATCAAAATGAATTTGTTCGATGTGTGCGAAGCTAGGACAATGCATATTGAGAATGCATTGGGTTGGCAGGCGAGGCTATACATAGATTTAATTAATGTTAACACGATGACTTTGACATGCACACAATACAAATAACACACACACACTCGTAGCTCACACACACATACATAGTAGTTGCTGCACTTGGCACTGCTGATGACTGACAAATTGAAACGGGCGGCGGCCGTTTGCCTAAGTGACTAAATGACTGACTTTGCCTGAGTGTGTGTGTGTGTGCGTTTCCATATGTATGTGTGTATATGTATTGGCATGTTTTTCTCTCTGTATGTGTGTGTGTGTGTTTGCTGCACAGCTGGCATTTGGCTTGCTAGCGCTCAAGTTGACTGCTTTGGTTTATTGTAAACATGTGTGCCAACTACTTGAGAGTCCCATCTAACCAACTGAGTTCAGCTTGTTTGCAAGACAATAGACACACACCAACACACACACATGGACACATCTACCTATATATATATATACATATACATATGCCTGTGTGTGCTGCCATTTAAATCGTAATTTAGTAAGCGCTGCAAATCAGATTTGAAGCAATTCAAAGCAACCGCAAAACATTTGTTGTTGAGAAGTTGCTTAAATTAAATAACAGAACAATTTATATATATTGAGTTAGTTAAACTAAATAAATAATAATAAATCAGTTGATAAGTAAAAGCTGATTACAAATTGAGCTACAGCTGAGTATCTGCGCTTTATGGATTTAAAATTGAATAAAAATATATATATAATGATTTATATTTAAATGAAGCAAATTATTTGAGTGGAAAACTGAAGACTGATTCGATTGATATATTTTTTTATTATAAAATACCATTCACAAAAAATCTCTAGTTATAACAAAGAGTGAAATAAATTGAATTAAATTGACTTGCATTTTTTTAATAATTTCAATTATTCCCATTAAATTGGCTTTGAAATGAGATCTCTCCAAAAGCAACCACTTCACATGGTCAGATTTAGATTTAGCTAAACTTTTACAGCTTTCGTTTAACTGAATGACATTATTAAATAGACACCTTTTGTGCTCAGGTTCAGTTTAAGTGACTCTCAACCATATACACAGAAAAAAGAGTGCACCAAAAATGCAAATTTAAATATGCGTTTGAAATGCATACACTGAGAAAAAAGACTAGGCTAGCTAGTTGTTGTTTTGTTTGTTGTTATTTTGTTGTTGTTTGCAGTTAGTCATAATGAGCTGCACACACGCATACATTCACACACTACTCACACATACTTTGGCAGTTGAACAAATTTTGTAAAGCTTTTTACATTATGCGACATTTTGATATGCGCAGAGAAACACACATACATATATACGCATGTTTACATATACCCATATTTATATATATATGTATGTGTGTGTGTGTATGTATGTTGTTGCCTTGTTCATTATGTATTTAATTATGCTTTTGTGCATATTACAAACACCGAGAGCCACATGCACACCGACTAAGCCACAAAAACTTTGATGCAGCTAGTGAAAAAGTTTGCGCCCCAGCCCAGCCACGCCTTCTCGTCGGCCCCCTCCCAACGCCCAAATGTCATTAACAATTTTTGTGAGTTTGCCTCAGCAGCTCTGACAACAACTTGAAACTTTTATATGTGTGTTATAGTCTAACAAAATTATAGTTTAATATTTAATTAAATATTTTGCAGCTTAGCGGCGCTTATGGCACACACACACACACAGATACGTAACCACACCCACGCACACCCTAATACAAATTAAAAAACGTGCTTATAATTATATTATGCGCTGCTGGCAATAGACGCCATTTTGTGTGGTGCGTGCGGTGCAATCGCAGTGCATAATTAGTTGGCAGTTAGTTAGTTATTTAGCTAGTTAGTTGTTATTGTTGCCATCTGCTGCTGCTACTCCTGCTGCTGCTGCTGCCAATGTTGCTTCTGCTACTCCTGCTACTGCCACACTTCAATTTTGAACCCAATCAATAAATATTTGATTATAATTGTTGATTAATTATTATTTAGCCAAACAACCTGCATAAATTATGTGACAGCAGCAGCAATAATTGAAATAAATATTTATACATACATACATATATACTATGTCTATATGTACAATGTACAAATTAATATTGCTGTTTGTCATGTGGGCAATTTGCAACAAAATTCTAAATTCTGACTAATCAAATTTTGGTTAATTAAATACAATCATGCCTTGAGGCGAAATAGCTAATCATTTTCGCTTTGTCTGATGTTATTTGTAAATGTAATTTATTTAAATTTAACTGCATAATGGAATGGATAGGAAAATAAAAAACAAAAGGAAACCAACACAATTTTGTCTGTCGAAAAACATATAAATATGAAGAGCTCGAAATTGATTTAATTTGCTTAAATAATCATTTTAATAATTGTAAAACAAATATTTATGAATTTAGCTGAAAAATGTTTACATTTAAACACATTTATTTGTTTATATATGTTTGATTTTCAAACAAATAAATACAAGATAGATGAACTCATAGATATATCGATGAAGCTTCGACTTTTCAATTCGTATTGAGAACTGCATTTATTCAAAAAGCAAAGCATAAATATTGATGCGTTAATCTGCAACTCTGATTATCTCAATTAGGTGCACATCAAATATAAATCAATATTACCTATATAGCAAATGTGTTCGAAATAAAGGTTCATTGACTTGAATCGCATATCGAAGCTTAAACCACTTCAAAGCAAAAATAAATCTACTCAGCTTTCATTTATTCTGTTTGTATGCACACTACTTCAGCTTATTTGTAATTATCTCTGTTTCTCCATTGATTATCATATTAACAACAGCAAAACCGAAATTTATATTTTCTTTTGCACATGATTGAGCATTCTTGCCTCGAGTGCTCAGCATATCTATTTCTAATTCAGCAACCACATCCAGCAACGAGATTCAGTGTTTGATTTCAACATTATGGAATCCCATTTGCCCAATTATTGTACAGATGCCATTCTCCTTGAGCCAAGAGCAGAGGTGCTCAAAACCAAGTGCGCAATTAGAAACATGCACAGCGCTTTACACTAGCCCGCATCAGAACTTCTCCACTTTCCACTCCCTACACACGCTTAGTTAAAGTCAAAAACATGCACAACAAACGACCCGCAAAATGTTGCAAGTATACTTCATTAAATAACCAATAGGCAAATATCAATTTACCAGAAATAATTTAATGACATTCATGCTTATTATAAAGCCCGAGCTCTGACTTGCCCAACTGCCTAGCTAGCTACCTAGCGACCAACTGCTACGAGTTATTCGTAGTAATGATTCGCCCGCACTGGGACGTTGTAAATGCCAAAACACAATAATGTTCAATTAAATTTCAAAGTGTTTTGATATGTGATATGAGAGCAGAACAGAGCAGAGTTGAGCACAGCAACGCAGAACCACAACCGACATAACAGCAATGGCAGAAATTGTTGTATATATTTAGCCAATTGGAGTGCCAATTCGAAGTAAGCTACTACAGCAACTGCTCGTCTCAGAGCTCAGAGTAAATTTAATTAAGTAGGTGATTTAGGTGTTAGATGAAATATACATGTGCTGCAAATGCAACTGATTACCATGATGAATAGTGTAAACTGACAGCCCAGAGACGGGCTAATGCAAATGCATGCAACTGGCATGTTCTACTTGTGACTTGCATTTCTAATTCCAGACAGACAGACTGAAATATAGGGTATTTGTGGTATGTAGGTATTAACTTTCTAATCTGTAGAAAATACTTGAAAAATATGTATGAAGTAATCAATTTGATAGTTCAGTATTTCATCTGTCAACAAAATTGGTTTAGGAAATAAGACTCCGAGATCTCCAGTCAGACATTGCAGGAGAACGTATATTGTATTTGATACTAAATGGTTCAGCATTATATGAAATACCTAATTTCATTGTTTCCGAGAATAGAACTTAGGTTCTTAAGCCATAAACCTAATGCAAATAAAAGTTCCAATTCGAAAGCATTTCTTCACAATATATATTATTTTTTAATTCTATATACCATCAGCTTTATTGCCTTTATAAATAAAATATATGCAGTCTTAGACAGATATTTATGCATTTCCCTGCTGTGCAACAGACTCAACGTGGCCTAAACATTCGTAATGTGAAAAATGCGAATAACTTTTCTATGATTGCACAAAATGGTATTCGTAAAGCACACGAATATTTATCTACAATTTAAATGCAGACCACCTGAATGTGAGCTTTACGGCCGGACTGTGTGAATTACAACACGAATCGCTTTGTTATGCTGGCAAAAAAATAGGCAAAAAGGATAGGAGAAATGTCAGCATTTGAACTTCGGCTGACGCCCAACATTTGTGGCCTGCTGCCACGCCTCTGCATACACAATTAAATCGAGACAAAAGTACAGCAAAGATCAACAATGCAGAAAGAGAGACATAGTGAGAGATAGATGGGAGATAGATCAGGGATGTGAGGAAGAGTTGCAAACGCTTTTAATTGAAAATATTTGCAAGTTTGACACTGCAATTGACCGCAATGCAACTGCAACGAGCTGCATGCATTTTAAAATCCAAACAAGTAAGAAAACTCTAGTCGAGAGTGCTCGACTAGATAATACCCTGAACCCAATTTTAATAAAATAAAATAATAATCTGCACTGTGGTTTGGTTTTTTGTAATTATCTTGAATATGCATCAATTTTAGTGCTGAAAATGGCAAAAAACTTCTTTATTTTGACAAATAGTTAAATATATTGCTCTTGATTAGTACTAAAATTAATCCGTTTTCAAGATAATTACAAAAAACCAGTGTCGAACGTGACAAAAAGTTGACTTTTCTGGAGAAACACCCATATGTACATGTATATATACATACATATGTGTGTATGCATTGCCAAAAAAATAATAATAGATGGCGCTTATATTAGTTGAAATTCGAAAAATGTTATATTATTAAATATCATTAAAAATAGACCCAACAAATAGACGTTCCTCGATTAACACGCATCACCTTAATTAACACAGGCACTACTTATTGTAAAAGAAATATATCAATGCCACTCGAAGCTGTAACAGCCATAGTAAATAAATTCACTGCTAAAGCGCCATCTAGCAAGTTTAAATTCTTAGACCATGCTAGGCTAGTTTTGAATGTACATGTGTGCATACATACAGGAAAAGTCTTACCGCAGATGTCACGTGCTTTTGTTATTTGGGCAAACCTTCTGTTTATTATTTTCTGTTGACTTAACGGAATAAAATATAATTGAAAGAAAAACACTTTCAGAAATGATGCTATTAAATATTTGAAATTAAAAAAAACCCACTTATTCACAATTAGTTAAACTACCAACTGACTTTCAAAGATATCAAATACAATAATAATAAAAAAGAAAAAAATATACAAAAAAAAAAAAAAAAATTAAAAATAAGAAATTATGAAGGGCTTAGGCGAGGGCTAGAACCTGCGACATCCTAACATTCGTTAGATCTGCCTAGCCATCTACACCACGGCTCACTTAAACGGCAGAGTAGCGAAAACGAATGAAATTCGCCATATACGAAAGAACACTAAAGCAGTGGCTGAAAATACAAATACAATTCAAAGACAATTCTAACGCAATTCAAAAACAATTGTGATTCTTAGAATTTGCACGCAAAGCAACATAGAAAACGGCCCAAGATTTTTTGTGTGTATATGTGCACACGCATACGAAAATTGATTTGCATTGCTCAACGTTGCTTGCATTTCCATTGTTATTTTAATTGTTTTAAAAATTTTTAAAATATATAATGGAATGTAATGAGAGTTCAGCATATGATCTACATATTCTATTTAACATTTTAGATTTTTTTTAGAAATCATAACTCTTTTACAATTAGCTTTACATGCACAAATATGTACATACTTATGTATGTACGATTGCAGCCACACGCTGATCTACGCTTGCACACATATACATACATACATACATATGTATGTATGTATGTATGTGCGCCCGCTATGCGTCTTGCTTTGTCGCTGCCTTGCTTGCTGCGCCACATGGGTTTTGATGAGAAAACTTTATAGACTAATAATTCTGTTTCTAGATGGACAATCGTATTGATATGTTCAGATTAAGATTATGATATTCATATCTTTATGCCAAACCAAACTGTATGTCTCTAGTATTTGAAATGCATTTTTTACACATTTGGGGGTGGTGGGGGCGGAATTGGGGACCGGAATCCAAAATCTGACAAAAACCGAAATTGTATTAAATTGGTATCTATATATATGCAGAAGACTTGGAGACTCTAACTCTAAAGATGAATTAGCTAGAATTTTATAACTGGTTCCCGATAAATTCGTTTATCGATAACGTTGCAAATATACAAGTTATCGAATTTCTGAAACAAACTCGTACTGCGCGTGCAATATACGGACCTAACACAAAAAGAATGAACTCTCTAGCTTTTGTATCTTCGGAAATCGACGCGTTCAAACATACGGACAGACGGACAGACGGACGGACGGACA
The DNA here is from genome assembly GCA_030914385.1 of Drosophila antonietae. Lineage (NCBI taxonomy): Eukaryota > Metazoa > Arthropoda > Insecta > Diptera > Drosophilidae > Drosophila > Drosophila antonietae. The sequence goes on from JAUESO010000210.1 coordinate 21,207, forward strand.
GACGGACAGACGGACAGACGGACAGACGGACATGGCTATATCAACTTTTCTCGTCACCCTGATCAAGAATATATATACTTTATGGGGTCTGCCACGCCTCCTTCTGCCTGTTACATACTTTTAACAAAACCATTATACCCTGATTTCCCATTTTCAATGGGTTCAGGGTATAAAAAATAACGTGCAGATATATTGTATAGACGACTGCCAGATGCCCTGCAGCAATGAGCATGCACTATAGAATACATGATAGACCTTTATGTGTGCATTTATATGCCATCAATCCTATAGGCCACATAAAATGAAAATTGAGAGGGAGAAATAAAGAAAAAAAAATACCCAAAATAGTGAAATTCTGTAAATGCCTGCAGCAGACAGCATACAGCATGCTGAATGTCGGATTCCGGATGCTGGATGTTGGATACTGGATATATGGTACAGCAAATTGCTGTATCACAAATTTGCAAACCATTTATTGATTGCACATTTGAATATTTAATTGTATTTGCCACCTGACACTTTCCCATTCGATGGCAACTGCCAAACACTTGCACCGCAATTTATCTGCCAGCACCTGGCGAGCCTAGTCTAACCTAGCTTGGGGAATTTTTAAGCAATAATTTTGCAGTGCATAGTTTAATTAAAATTCTTACTTCAACTAAATGCATTTACGGCTACAAAATTGTCTTCTCTGCATGCCTGTCTCTCTGTCTGTTTGTGTGTTGGTGGTGAAAAACCTTTTTCACATTTACTCATTTTTAGTATTTTCGGTCACATTTTTGTGCTTGCTCTGTAATTAAATTATGTGCACACACATCTATTGAAATTACGTTTGAATGTGGCTTGATTGTTTGGACGATGTTGGAAACCAAAAAAAAAAAAAAAAAAAGAAAGAAATTTAAATGCAAAAGTATTTCTCAGCAGTTGAAAACCGCCAACCGCGTGTGTGCTGAATTCCCTGGCTATTACGCATACGTCGCGTGTGCCCAAGGGGCATAAAAGCCGTTTCCAGACAGCTTCAACAACATGCTTTCGCAGCTAAAAAATACCAGGTAGAGTTGAGCGTATTCTGCAAAGAAAAATATTTCGCTTTAATTTCGCGAATTTAAATATACAAAATAAAAGAATATGTTATACAAAAAAAGTAAATAAAACAAATAAAATAAAATTAAAAAATGTATTTTAAATTTAATATTGTTATTTTTCTCTTTTATTTTTTTATATATTTACATATATATTATTATTATTTTTTATTTTAATTTCTTCTTTAATATTTGAATGCTTGAATTATTTTCTCTTCTAATGTTCTGCATAATGTTTTATATATTATATATATCTTTGCAAAAATGATTTTAAAAGATATTCTAAGATAAAAAAATGTATATACTTACAAATTTCAAGTATATATATATTTTTAGCTAAATATCTTACAATACTTTTAATTTTCTTTTAATATTTATAATTCTGTTGATGCCTCTTACAGCTATGTATATTCTTTCGTATGCCACAATTTCCTCAACAGGAAATTCAGCAGATTTTGTTTCTGTGAACGGCACAGCATGATGATAAGATAAATGTTTGCCCAAGCGTCGTATGCGAAATGTTAAGCCAAGTGTGATCCAGAGCTCATTTTGGCAAATGAAATTTTCGTCAAATTCCCAACTAGAACCAAATGGAAGGAAGACGCGTTCACCTGTGCTAGCTGAGATAATTGCATATGCTCTAGCCTAGACCAAAGTGTTTTATCTTTAAGATAAGTTTGGGTTGCGAACTTGATTTTGGTTTCGTTTTTGTCTCAAATGTCGCTGGCACTGGCGCTGGCAATTAATTAATGCTCATCAGGCTGCTTGGGTGTGAGGCGCATTAAATTTGATAAGCATTTAAGCATGTTACTCGGCACTTCCGCTGGGAGATAAAGGGCAAGAATCAAGGGACAAGGCACACACACGCACACACATCGAGAGCGAGAGAGCAGCATACATACATACTACATACTACATACATATGAGCGACAGTCAACTAATGCACAGCTGCAATGATTTATTATTAGGTAGCTAAATTATTCACGCGCTCGCCGGCGCAAATAAAGATTAATGACGGCATTTCAGAATTTTGCACGCCCAGCAACGCCTGTCAGCCTGTCTATTTAACTGTCTCTGCCCAGCTATACCGCCTGCACCGCTTCGTTGCTCAGCTGGCACCCAATGTGGTTTGTTTTTCACTCTGCCCGGGCTCCTTTGTGCAGATTTCCGCACCCAATCGTTGCAGTATAGCACACAACTCAGCTCATGCCTCACACACACATACATACATGTATACATCCGCACACACTCCAGCGCCATCATCATCGTCATCGCCATCGCAATTCAGTTGTGCGTGAAATTTATGCATATGTATGTAGACGCGTGTTGTTTTTCCAACAGCTCTGGCTGGCGCCCTCTGGCAAACCCATCATCTCGCAACGCACATCTCTCATATCACATCTCTCATTCATGCCAACAACTAGGCTTGCTCCATGTTTGATCCATGATATGTAAATTCTTTTCGGTCTCACTGTGGCTTAACCTTTGACGCTCTCGTGTGCATACGCCAAAAAAACAACTCTCATTAGAGTCTCTGGCAACAGGTACCGCAACGAACGCAGACTTCAAACTGAATAGAAAACTATTTTCAACTCGTAACATATGCTGATATATGTTGATTTTCATATTGAGCTATCTATACAGAAATATTCGTATTGACTGATTAAGGAATTGAAATTCATTGGGTTGAATATTATAAAAGGAAATGAAATATATGAAATATAAATGTTATGTAGATATCATATTTTGTTAGCAATCATAGATATGTTGCTGTATTTATTACTATTATATTTATGTCTTAACTAGTGATAAAAATTCCATTTACGATTCTTGAGTATTTCCAAATAAAATTTGTTAATTAGAGCAAGTAAAGTGATTAAATTTAATAAAAAGGATTATATACATATATACATATGTATATATATATATATATATATATATATATTATTTTTACATATACATATTCTAACTTTTTTTATATATTTAATTCTTTTTTTTTTTTTTTTGTATTTGTATTTGATTTGATCGAAAATTCTCTCAGTAGTCAGCTCTGCACATACCACGAAAATTGACCTGGGTTTTGGGCACACACATGTTGCAGTCAACTCTTGGCCAACGTTGAGCACGTGGAGTACATGCCTATTCCATTTGGCTTCTATTTATAAAGCTTGTCTAAAATCGAATGGCCACTCGTCGGCTCAGCCTGCTCAGCATGTAACGAGCTGAATGCGACTCAGCCCATAGAATACCTGGGACTTAAATGCTATTTACACAGCTTTCGGCTGTCCAACAACACGCGCGCCACGCACAGTCACATCTCAAATCCTAGAGGCTGGGGCAAATCCCCTCTGCACCCTCTCTGTATGTCTCTCAACGACCCCAAAGTGGCCTTATCCATGGCTGGCATGTCGAATGGGTTAATGCCCAGCTAGTGTTGACCTTTTTGCCATTGTCTGGGCACGTTTGGCAGGGCTAAAAATGTGACACGGCACAGTCTGTGCCCAAAAGCTGGCCGAGATTCAACTGAAAATTTTCCACACCTGTCGTCAGAGCTGAGAAGCTATGCGGCTGCGAGGCTGAGATTTGAGGCTGAGCCTCAGACGTTGAGGTCTAAAATTGCGATTGGGAGTTGCGAGCTGCGAGCTGGGGGCTGGTAGCTGGTAGCTGGCAACTGGGGACGACTCAAGTGCTCAGAGAATGTTATTATCTAGCCACATGTGTAACGGCTTTTGTTTTCACCTTTTGCACAGAATGTATTCAACTGTAACAACAGCTGGCAGCCGAGTAGACTTTTGTTTGCACTGTTATGCCCACACAGAAAGACAGAGAGAGGGAGAGGGAGAGGGAGTGTATGTAGTGGGGTTGGGAACTCGTACTGCGTGTTGCTAATGCATGTTGAGTCCAGCTTAAGACACAATTTGAGTCCTTTGCCAAGAAGTTTCATTTGATGTTTACCCAAAATCCATTTACCAACTCGTTCGCATTCACTCAGTTGGCCAAATGAAACAGAATACATGTCTGGTTCAAGTGCGGGGGCCGTATGCTCTGAGCACTCTTCACACACTCTCACACACACACACGCATGAGTATACAAATAAAAATGCAATTTGAACGTTAGAAGTCCATTTAAGGCTCAGCCCCAAAGCCTAATTCAACAAGCTCTCAATGTTCGCACTTATAATTCCCAAATGAAATACAGAGCAATGCGTCGCAGCTGGCAAAAGTTTGAGTTGTTTTTTCAAGCTAACGCTCATATTCTATATTTAAATAGAGCGTACAAAGTTTAAGTTTGCAAAACAATCTATAAAAGTTCTTGCCACGCCTCACTCTTGCTTTTTCTTCTTTCTTCCCCAATGGGAATATTGAAAATTGATGAAATTGATTTTCACATTGGTAATTTTGTAATGTCGCACAAGTTTGCCAACTGGCAACTCTGACCTGCCGTGTGTGGCAGGCAGCTAACAGCCACCTGCCACCTGACATCTATCCAGGTGCTCGTCTGCCACCTGCTCACCTGCTGGTTGACAACTGCAACTAGCTGACCTCCCACTAAATATTTGGCCATCCATCTTGGCCAGACCCAACTAAGACCAGGCCCAAGCCACGTCGCCTCTATTTACCACTGTTGCTGTTGTTGTGATTGTCGTGCCTGATGCTCCCTGCGGGCACAGACGTCGCCATCAACACGAAGCAGCCATTTTCCAGTCTCAGTCACAACTTATACCGAGAGATTTGCTACTCCTGTTTCGTTTTTTCCTTCCTTTTCTTGTGCCACGTATTTTTATTTCTACTTGCAACAAATTGTATGACCTGGCAAAAAGCTGTGTGTGGCCTGAGCTACGCCACTAACGACAGCTTATAAAATATTCAACTTGGCTGCTTAGGGAGCCGCAAGACAGCCAAACTCCACAAACCTGGCTCCCTCGCACTCGCTGTATCTGCTTGACTCCGCTGTCTGTCTGCATGTCGCTTGCTAAAAGTTTTTAATGAATTTTTTAGCAAGCTAATCGAAGTCAGGTTTAGTTGAAGAATGCATTAACTAAAACTCAAGTGTGCAGCACATGGTGTAATATTTAAGCAACTTTCAGAGAAATGCTTCGCAAGCTCTAACTGTATTTTATAATAAACTTAATATTAGGCTATTATTTAATCAAATTACAAAGTCTGCATTTTTGTTTTCATAATTTACTTAAATGAATATTTATGCATCAACTAGCTTTGGCTTTGTTGAGCTGACATGGCTCAAATGTCAAGTTTCCTTTGGGCTAACGAGACAAGACTTCAGGCCAACGACTGTCATGTGAGCTGTGGCCAATGGGCTGTCAGGTTCTTTGGCCATACTTCGGCTCGTTGGGCGCGCAGCTCACCCACCCGGCGTATGCATAATTTAGTGGAAATTGTTTAGGTTTTTGCTTGGCAACCGCCAGTCGAACAACATGTATATAAAAGAACACTGTGCTTAATTAGCTGCATGTGCGGGAAATGCAGTTGAAGACAACTAAGTATTTGCATACTCTTAATTAAGTTTTCAATAGCCAGCCAAAGGAATTTGTGTAGCAGCTAAAATAGCTAAAATATCTTTCCAATTAATTTCACCTGGCTGCAAGCAATTTATTGCAACATTTGCTCAGCACACACACACACACACACACACACACAGCAACACACGCACACTGATGCGTACACCCAGCGCATATTTTGCTTGGCTTATTTCGCTTTAGTTGGCTGCTCTCGAGTTATATCTTGGCTCTTATATCTTATTTGAGGCAATGGCAGCCAGCTGCTCTCTGCACTCTGGCGAATGCCCTGGGTTGTAATTTCAGTTGCAGTTTTCTCTGCTATTTGATTGTTGCTTTCCTTACCTACATTACCTCCTCTGCTATCCGCTGGCATCCGCTCCGACAACTAAGAGCTTCAATTATAGCCTCTGACAGCCATCAGTGCCGGCAACGGGAAACGGGGAAAAAAAACTGAGACTCTCTGTTCGTTCGTCCTAAGTTCTCAGTCTTAGTTCGGAGACTGGCGAAACGGGAAAACGCTACGCAAGAAAATGCAAACATTTTTGTGCTATTTCAAGCGCGCAATGCGTGCCAGTTACAAGCGCTGCTTATGAGTGTGCGAGTGTGTGTGTGTGTGTGTGTGTGTGTGTGAGTTTACCTTATCTTACCTGCTCAGAAGCACTCTTATTACATGCCCTGCAGCTGAGCTTTGGCAAAAATCATCTGCACTTATTTTTATTTTATATTTTTTCTTTATTTTTAAGTAATGCCAATAGCCAACAGATATTATTCGTAAAGCATCCTGACAGCTGGCAAATAATTACATAGCGAATAGACACTGCTGAGTGACAATATTATTTAATGTATTTTTTTAGAGCTGTTACGAAACAGGTAATGAGCTGAGTTTATAGTTGATTGAAAGTTTTTACTTGTGCTAGCAATTATTTTACATCCATTCAATCATTTCTAGTTTCAATTTCACATACTATTATCAATTCAATCGATTAAAATCCTTGCTCTAATTTAACCGCTAATCGTTAATTTGTCAACAGAATATTTGATTTGAATTTAGAAAATGAGCTAATGTGCCTAATGCATTTGGACACCAGCTGAGAAGCATTTGAGAGTTTGTCTCCAAATGAAGTTGTGCTGGAGTCAGAAATGGCATTCCAATATGCTATGGCCTGGCGGCTGTTTGGCTCTGGCTCTGACTCAGGCTCAACCGCAATATTCGCTGCTTGTCGAGCTGTTTAAATATTTGAAAATCCATTAAGCATATTGACAATGCCAATGTGTTTGTATGTCTGGTTCGAAGACGGGGCCCCTGGCAGCTGGCAGTTGCTGACGCTGCGCTGCTGCGACTGAATTTGAATTTGAATTTGAATATGGGTTCGCTTTAGGTTTCTTTTGCTGCTCCAGTTGCGCCTGAATGGATCATTAGTGCAGCTAATGGCGCAGTCAATAAATGACGGCCCCTAGGCCACACCCCTATCCACACCCACTATTCGAATTTGAATATGAATCGAGTGGGAGTTGAAGTAACAGGAAGTGAATGTGCCGCAGCCTGAGCCGCAGTCTCAGCCGCAGCCTCAGCCGCAGCGACAGCCACAGCCGCCAGCATTTCCGGGCAGTCGTAGGCGGCGCCAAGGCAAGACATAAAACGGATTTATTAGGTCATTCCCATATATATACACGTAGGGGGCGAAATCGAGCCACTGGATCTGATATATATTTATATATATAAATTTTGTATATCTGCCCTGCTTGCTGCGTAAGCACAGTCGGTATTTAGAGATAAGAGCTCAGTGGAGCTCTCATTATTCTTACAATTTGTGTGTGTGCAAAATGCGAATCGGGACTTGCTGACAATGAAATCTTATTTGTAAATTGAAAAAGGCCCCGCCACGACAACACAAAGCAACTGATATTAACTGTTGTCGTTTGGGCTGATGCAGAGAAAACTCCATAAAAAGGCTTGCAAAATGTGTAGCAACTGTTTGTATAATAAAATGTTATTAAACAATTTATAGAGTTTTAAAATTCATATGACATGTGTATTTAAGCCATAAACAAACTTTGATATAAACTGAATAATTCAATAAATGATGAGGCCTACAATGATGACAAAATTAATTAATATTGACTTAATTTGAGAATGTTTTATTACATATACCTACATGAATATTTATACACATAAATAATACATTTTAATATAAATTTAAATATGTGTTAAAAGGAAGAAGTTTTAATATGAGCATGAGCAGAAATCTCTTACAATACAATCTCTTTCAATGATTTTCATACATTTTTAGCTCAATCGTGTGAAGTTTTTTAAATTTTTCTTAAATTTATATTGTGAATTTTATTATGTAATTTTATCATATATTTCCCATTTTTGGAATTGATAAAAAATTAATTACGATTTTCTCTCAATCAATTTAAAATAATTTCAGACAAAGCATATTGAACGCTCTAAAAAAAGCTAAAAGCTTGAAAAGAAGCTAAAAGCCGCCTATCAAATGCTAAACAAATTTTTTAATTCAGTTTGAAATCAAATTTGTAATTTTTAAAGCAGTTTTTTTTATTTTTATTATTATTATTATTTTTTAAATTAAAAACAAAGTTAATAACATATAAGCGTAAGCATTTGTAAATGTTGTTTCACTGTTAGCTGACCGTAAGAGCTGCGCTTTAATCATTAATCAACGCCAATCACTCAGGCAATCAATGCGTCAATCAAGCTGGATATAAAATACGAAAGTTGCATTGATAAACAAAGAGTTGAATAAAATTAATTAAATATGTTTCACATGTGAGGCCCAAACAGCTGAAAAGCAAGATTTACGCAAAAACAAATTAATTATAAAGTGTGCCATAACACTTATTGAAACACATTTGTGGCCAATGCAATATTTATAAGCCGATTGCAAAAGGATATTTTGCGAGTTTACAACTTTTTGTGCATATTGTCACGAGATTGCAAATGCATTGGTCCATTTATAAGTATATAAAACATATAGTAACTATGTACATATATATATATATATGCATATAAATATGAATTTTATTTTATTTCAATTTAAAGTTTTTAATGAGTTTTTGCCAAACAGCGCTAATGCCCAACACGTAACCGAATACGTTTTGCGAGTGAGTGAATTTGCCATATATATATATATATATATGAATTTGTATACAGTATGTATCTATAATATATATTCTTTTATATATACACATATGTATCTGCATATGTCCATGTTAACTCGTTTTGTGGCTTGCCATTTGTTTCGCTGCGCCAGTTCATTTATTTTTGCCCAAAAGTTCATTTAACTATTTTAGCGCAGATTTAAACAAATTGAAATACAAAGATATAAAAAATAAAACAAAACACAAAACTGAATGCAATTTAAATGCATTTCCAGATTTGTTGTTATCGATGCTGCCAAATGTTGCCACGACTGCTAATTGAATATTAAATTTGTAAACATATTTAGCACTGGCATTTCCAAATATATTTTTTAGACAAAAATCGCAATTTAATTGTTGGCCAATATATAGAAATGCATGCGCTGTAAAGCTACACAGAAATACGTATATACATACATATATAATTGACAGCAACCAAAAATTAATAACAATTTCACATTCACAATTGAAATGGCCAACAAAAGGCATCAATTCGACATAGCAGCAAATGGCTACAAGGATGCGTCCCGAATCCTGTGTCCAGCTTCCTCTTCTTTTTTTTTTTTTTTGAGTTTGCTGCTGACAGCGGCATTGTTGGCGCCTCATGCTGTAGCTATAGCTATAACTGAAGCTGAAGCCTGACACATCGATACAAAAGTGGTCGGACGCGAGAGGCAACTGGTAGGTAACTGGCAGCTGCTGATGCTGATGCTGATGTCTGACATTAATGAGCATTGTGAAAAGTTGCTCCTCAATTTGCCTGTCACTCAGTCAACGGCAGAGCCAGTGATTCGCATTATGCTCATCGCCTTTTTGGCGGTTTTAAATGCTGCCATAATAACGTTGTCGACATTTCGGACATAGACAGCACGTCAATAGAGTAGGCTTATAGAGTAGGCTACATGCAGCTACTTGAATATAGCATATGGCTGCTCACTTGGCAATCTACTAAAATTTATAACAATTGAATGTATAATTAGCAAAGGTTGATTTTAATTTAATTTGGTGAGTTTTTAAAAGAAAATTGAAAGTATGACACATCAGATATATGAACTTAAGATATTATGTTAAGCAAGAATTTATTTTTTAAATTATTAGCTAAAAAGTATTGAAAGTTATTGGATAACTTGTGTGGGTGTGGCTGCAGCGATTAGACAAAAGCTACTTTCGAAGTGTCTTCTTTTGATATTGGGAATCACAAATACCACAACAACCTGCAACAGGCTAGAGAGTCAATTTGACTATATTCAGTTAGATAAGAGCGCAGGCAGCGAACATGGAGGGCGTGAGCATAGTAAGAAGACCGAGCATAGACAGAGCGAGCACAGGTAGAACAAGCGCAGGAAAAAGGAACATAGCTAGAGGTTCAATTTCAAATGCTACCCATACAAATACAATTAAAGTGACTCATATAACTTTCAACTGATTTAACAAAAGTAAAATGATGACTTGCTTCCAGCTTATAAATAACATTAGAAGATTCTAAGTTTTATACTAGAAGACTTTTAACCATAATTGCTACACATTTTATAGATAATAAAATTTTAAAGATTTGTCAACGAAGCCGAAGCTGTTTTCAATATATACATTCTATGTAATTAGGCTAAGAGATATGTATATTTAAATTGAAATAAAGAGACCTGAGGCTCGAGTGTTCTCTTTTTATTTGTTGACTAAAATCTTCATCTTACATTACAATGCAATGTGAAATTCAATGCATACCTTAAGTCATATATATAAATATATAACTCTTACCATTATTAGCTGGCATCGTTTTAACAGTAGAGTTAATGCATTTAAGAGTAAATAATTTATTTACTCATTTATTTATTGGCAAATTTGCATGTGCGATAGCATTAAGCATACGCCGCGTGGCACCATAATGCTCTCAATTAAAAGTGCAATTAACTGATGCAAGCAAAAATAAAAATGTATTGCAATTGAATTGATTACATTTATTATGATTGCTAAATGGAATGTAAAGCGATCTACGTAAACTATATGGTTTACATATAGTCAATATCTATATATAAATAACGCAAAGCATTAGTAATTAATCACCAAATAATTTGTTAAATTTTAATTTACTGCCTCGAGTTGCTGTAAACAGCTCAGCGAACACTAACACACACAAGCACACACACACACATACTCTCACATGAGTACTGACAGTTGCATAAGCCGTTCTCTGTGCACCGTTAATTAAGATTTAATGCGCAGTCAGCCACGCCCCCATCGTTCAGCCCACATTTGTTATTGTCTATGCCTGTGTGTGTGTGTGTGTGTGTGTGTGTGTATTTGTGCGTAATTAGGCGACAATAAGCATTTAATATACATTTTCTAGAGCACAACACTCGACCATAAGCACATACGCACACACACACACACATACGCACACACACACACTCAGACACATTCGAATGATTCCAATTAGTTTTGGCCGTGTTTACGCTCGAGCTTTAATGCCACGCCCATTAAGTGCACAGGCATTATGGCAATTGAGCATTTCGGCCAACTGCAATTTGTTAGCTAATTTAAGGCCAATAGCCCCAAACAAACAGACGCTCGTTTCTGACTATTGACTATATGGTTAGATCTCGCATACCCCCAACTACTGACATATCACTCTGGCATCTCTGCTGCCTCCTGCTGCTGCTGCTGCTGCTGCTGCTGCTGCTGCTGCTGCTGCTGCTGCTGCTGCTGCTGCTGCTGCTGCTGCTGCTGCTGCTGCTGCTGCTACTGCTGCTAAGCCCCATGCCTGCTCTTACCACGCCCACTCACGAGTGCAATTAAAAATTATCTGCGAAATGGAATCGCACATAACATACACTGAAAAAACTCTACTCTGAGTTGGACATACATTTGGTTGTATAGCATGTATAAATATCAAACTATTTCATTTACTCGCTGAGTTTAGTTAACTAGAAATTGGGGTGGTTAAAAGGGTTGAGTTGCTGATGAGAGAGACGGAAGGGAGAGAATTTGACAACGAATAAAAACAGTTAGAAAAGGGTTTGAAGAGTAGAGTAGAGATAGGGCAGCAGTCAAGTAAATTCGACAGAGAATATCTTGCTGACAAAACAGTATTGATATTAATATAAATTTTAAACTGAAGTAAAAGCCAGAGAGCTGGTCTTTATCGTTGCAGAACTCGACGCAATATTACCGAAGGGGAAATAATATTTATTTACATGTATCTTGGAATATTTCGCAGATGCTATTTGGCTGACCTTAAATTTAAGTTTCTATTAAATTAAAATAATAAATAATTAAAAAATCCCTAAAAATTCCAAACTTTACCTATTCGCTTTAAGAAAATATAAATAATTTCACTGCAACGCGAACTAAATAGCTTCTACTGCTTTGCTGGCCATTTGCTCATATCTTGAGCTGAATTAAATCCATATGTTTAAATCTCTTTATATCTCGCCTTTGAGCAGTTTTTGCATATCTTTTGTGAATGTGCAATTTGAATGCTAAATTTGTGCTTGGTTCGAGTGTCTGATAAGCATCGTTGCGACTGAAATTAATCTCGCGCAGTGTAATTAATTTGCTCATAATTTGTGGCGCCAAATGTAACTGCATCAGATTAGTAATTATGTAAGCTGCTCACACACGCACACACACCACTCAGACACACTGACACACACATGAGACAGCGACCATAAATCCGCGCATAAATACAAATTACAGTGGGACAAAGAGACAGACACACACTCAGACGCATAGAGATACAGAGATATCCACACACACACACACACACTTATGTAGGCAGACAAAGCAATATCAATTTACTTAGACATTGTGCGAGAGTCAAAGGTTAAGTAAAAGTACATACATAATGAAACTGTTTGGCTGTCCTCTTGGTACTTGGGTCGTGCTCCATTCAATCGTCCGTTGCCTTTGTTTTATGACATGGGCTTAGCTTATGGCATCGCATTTTGATATGAAAGCCATTTAAGACCCCCGCACAGTCAGCGCCGAATGTCTGCTGACCACGCTCTAATCACTGACTAACGAACTTTCATTAATCCCAACCCTCTAACTTGGCCTCTCTAACTCTCTCTCTGTCTCTTTGACTCGTTGCAGACAATCATACGCGAGATGAATCGGCTGGGTATGATGGTGGATCTGTCGCACGTCTCTAAGGGCACCATGCGCGACGCTCTCGAGGTGAGCGAAGCTCCGGTCATTTTCTCGCATTCCTCTGCCTACGAGCTATGCAATACGAGCCGCAACGTCCAGGACGACATCCTGCAGTCGCTGGCCAAGAACGGCGGCCTCGTCATGGTCAACTTTTACTCCAAGTTTTTGTCCTGTAGCGACAATTCAACGGTTCAGGATGCAGTCGGTAAGTTTTCCATTAAATTTTTATTAACTTTGATTTTGTAGTTCGTTTACTTTTTTTCCATTGAAATTCCATTTAATTTCGCAGAGGTTTACCATCCAACTAGTGTAGCTTTTTTGTGTAAGCATGCAAAACAATTAACGCCGCCGACTGACTGCGGTCTATGCGGCACCCAGTGGCAACCATCATCAGCACCAACAGCACCACCCAGCACCGCTGATTGTCAGCCCATTGTTTCAGCTAGTTCATTATTGCCTTTCGGCTTGCGCTGCCATTTTTTTGTTGGCATTGCTTTTGACACGCCATCAAAATGGCGGACGTAATCACTTCCTGTTTCGCTGGCTTTTACACAATTCGGTTGCTCATACCATAGAGAGACTTGAGCGGGTATGCGCGCACTGTGAATGAAGTGGGCCAATAGAAATCAATTGTAAGGGTGAATGAGAAGAGTGCTTAGTCTTGGTTGAATGAGTCTTCTAGAAAATCAGCATATGATCTTTAAGGATCTTCATATAAACTTACTATAAGCTTAAAAATGGTTTCATTCATTCCATTTTAGAGTTATTTGACGAGAATACTAAAGCAACTTTTGCAGATGTTATCAGATGTTTATAACATATATCTTTATGTACGGATCGTAGCTCTTTAAATATCATAAGATTTTCAGACAAGGATCATAGAATGAATTTGCAGTTATGTGAACATAGAATAGAGTCAGCTAATTATATCTTAAAATCAGAAAAGTCAAATAATTTAATTTTATTTTTTTAGTAATTGTTATTAAATGAATTTCCATGGTCACTTTCTAGACTTGGACCAATAAGTCTATCTACTCCTTTACCGTTACTCAATAAAAATCAATTTAGATAATTACAAAATTATTAGAGAGTACCTAGAAGCAGTTCAAAATATGTTTTCCGCTTGCTAATTGTTTGCTTGCTTTCTTTACAATTTTTGTTTGTCGTTTTTTTGGTATTTATTGTGCAATTGTCTAATGCGACGTGATTTGGTTTCCATCTCTTTTTGTCTTTTCATGGCATTGTCTTGGCGCCTGGACACATTTCAAATTTGCAAAATTTTAATAACGACGGCTTATGATGATGATGGCAACGACGACAACAACAACAACAACGGCAACGGCAACGCTGCTCACTTAACAATGGACTCTAATGAACTCGACAACAACAACAAAAACAACATCACGCTTGAATGCTTGTCATTCGATATCCTGCTGACCAACACAACGAAATGCAAAACGACACACACACACACTCGAACACCCGCTGGCATACACCCACGCCACACACACACACACACACACACACACATATTCACTCACACAGCGCATATTAATCACATTAAGCGCGTTGCTGGCATCGATCACGTTGGCCTCGGCGCCGGCTACGACGGCATTAATTAGTAAGTAAAAGTCATTTATTTCACTTAAATGCGCATTTCCCTTGGCCACAAGCTTCACAGAGAGCAACTGCTACGGTAACTGAGAAGCGCTATACACTCTCTCATCTCTCTCCCACTATAGAGCCTCTCTCTCTCTCACTCACAGTCGCTGTCGCGGCCTCTGCCCAGGTGGTTTTTAAGTTATTAATTGATTCTATTTAAGTACAGCAGCTTAACATTGGCATATTGTGGCTGCCAATTCATATTGCGGTTCGTTAAGGTCTCCAAAATGGGGGACTGAAAAAAAAGTGAGTGGGAGAGAGGAGGAGAGAGTGAGACAGAGAGTAAGAGTGAGAAGGGGTCAGTAATAAGCTCTGCGAATAATTACACCAGTTGCCAAGGGCAGAGTTAATATTTATCGCCGCAACAGCTTTGAGAATTTTATAATAACTTTATATATCGACTAATACTCGCTTGCATAATGACAAGAGCATATTAGTTAGCCAGCAAAAGACATTAAACTTTCAATTTATATGCATATTTGTGCCTGGCTATAATGAAGTTTGAATAGCTAAAACTAATTGAATAGCGTAAGGTTAATTGAAATGGAGAGATTGAGGTAAAGAGACAGAAAAAAGAGAGTAAGAGAGATAGAGATAGAGCAATTGATATAAGAGAAAGAGGAAGATGGAGAAGAAATAGAGATAGAGATAGAGATAGAGATAGAGATAGAGATAGAGATAGAGATAGAGATAGAGATAGAGATAGAGATAGAGATAGAGATAGAGATAGAGATAGAGATAGAGATACAGATACAGATACAGATACAGATGCAGATACAGATAGAGATACAGATACAGATACAGATACAGATAGAGATGTGGAGACAAAAATGTAATGAAAGTGAGAAAAATAGAGAAAATACAGTAGGAAGAGAGTGAATGGAATATAAGAGAGAGAGAGAGAGAAAGAGAGAGGTACAGAGAGATAGACAGAAAACATGTAGAAAGTGTTATGGGAGTAAGGTTTTCCAAGAAATATAATTAATGGCAGAAAAAATATAAGCGAGCTGTCGAATTCTTTGATGTTTAAATTAAACAGAGTTGAGTGCATTTAACCTTAATTGCTCAAATTACTTTTAAGTATATTTCAGAAATCAAAATTAAAAATTCAACAATTTTCATGAACTCTAAAGAAAAGTCAGCAGTTGAAAAATTAAAACTTAATCTGATTACATAAGAGTCGTTTGCAATATTTTAAAATGCATATGAAATTGTTTACAAAATAAAAAACTTTTATTCAAAGAAGTCCTATACCAGTGCTCATTTGATAAGCAGTCCTTATATATATAATCCTTGCTTTATTTTTATTTCAATTTTCAAACTCTTTTTTAAATTCCCACTACTCTAGCAAACAATTGTGCATGTCGATTATCGAACGATACATGTACTTCACAGATGCACCAATAACTCTAAAACTTTTCAACTTAAATTAGTTTTAGAGAGATATTTGCCCGACAGTTTCACACTTCAATTTAAATTGAGTGAAGCCCGCTGGAAAGGGTTTGATGCGAAAATGGACTTAATTTGCTTCGCTCTGATGGTTACCAATATGTCAGAGGCACACACACACTCACACGGAGAGATGCACACCCACCCATATATAGACTGCTCTCATTATCATTAGCATTCAACGTTATCAGCAGCAATAACTCGATAACACAGTCGACCAAAAATTTGCATTTATTTTCGTCTCACTGGCTTTTATTTTGGCGACACAGAGCACAAAAATAAACAAAGCCACGAAATTTGAGGAGCAACGTTGTCCCAGTGTGTTCTGACCCTTTCATACACACACACACACAACACACACACACACACACATGCACACACACCCCTTGTTGCGTGTTTTTCAATTAAATATTTTTACTACATGCAACACAATTTTTGCAGCCACAACAAGTCGCTTGTTGTTGTTGTTATCGTTGTTGTTGTAATGCGACATGCATATGAAAATTTCCGACAACAATTTTCATGTAAATCAATTTCCAAAACGAAGCGAAGTTCATTTCGCCAAAAAAGCAACAACAACAACAACAACAACAACAAACAACAAAAAATGACAAAAAACACAACTGAAATTGCGCTTATGAATATTTATAGGCCACTCACACAACACACACACACACACTCAGTTACACACGCACAGTGGCACAAGTATTTCACAATAAATAATCTAAAATTCTATGAAATTACAAAATGTCAAATGGTATTTTTCCGGCTCGAGCCCCGCATGGCCAACCACAGCCACGCCCTTGGGCGTTGACTGGCATTTAATGCATTTAACAAGCAGCAATTGAAGCTGCGTTGTTTTCAATATTTGTTGCTGTAACTGTTAGCATTGTTGTTGTTGTTGTTGTTGTCGTTTTGCTGCTGTGGCTCGTATTACTGCATTCCGAGCCACTTCAATGACACCTGACACATTTTCATAGTTTTGGCCAGGCTATCGCATATTTATGCCAAATATTTTTGTTTTATATTTATTAAAATACAATTGAAATGCAAAGAGAGTTTAAGCTATTGAATGAAGTATGTCACGGTATTATAAAGAGCGTATATATTCGATAAATGTAGTTAGTAATAGTTCCATTGTTTATTTTCGTTATGCGCAATTGGAATTTGTTGAATAGATTTTCTAATGAACTCAGTTGGTTTTTGTTTAGTATAGTATTTCTATTTTTTATTTAAAATATTTTAATTACTCTAATTACTCTCTGTAAAACTACAAAGCTACTCTTACTCACCTCAACTCTAACAAAAGCTACAAACCACTTGATACGTTTAGATTTTAATAGATAAATGCTTTTGTTAAATTTTGTTCATGCAATTTTGAATGCAATTGCTGATGCCATAAATCTTGGCATAATAGCCATTTAAATATAGCTTGAAATCGTTTAGCTATATTTAGATGTCAAAGCAAATGAAGTGCAGCGTAGCATTTAAAGCCATTCAACTAATTTAGGCAGTCCTGTTTGATAATATTATTTTCATTGGTATTTCTTATATTTACGAAAAGAGAAAAGGAAATAGAATTGCTTCTACTGTAATGCATATATAATACATAAATATTAAGATGGCAGATAAATATGAGAAACAAAAACATAAAGTAAAGCTTTGAAATAAAGTATGAAAAATATCTAATAAACCTATGCAAGAAAGATAAATAATAATAATAAAATCAAGATAAGATATACTGCTATAAAGACCAATAAATAAATAACTGCTGCTAAAATAAATATATAAATAATAATAATTGAATATAATAAATATAATATATATTATCAAATAAATAGATGAAATGAAATGAAATATATAACTAATAATAATTTAATATAATAAATATAATATATATGAACAAATAAATAAAGAAATGCTGTCAAATTAGAACCAGCATTCACTATATCAAATCGTACAAGATGTTAGCCCAGCCTGTCATATTTAGCAATCGAAAGAGTATCTTAAATTCGCTTAGCCATGTGCTTAGCTCTGCTATTGTTAATTAAATTTACTTTTAATGCATGATTATTGCGATAAATTTATCATGTGGAATGCGAATTGAATTTAAAGCACTGGCCATAACCGCAAATGAGAGATATTAATTTGCGCACAAACAATAAAATACAACAAAAATGCGAAGTGCATGAAAATGGCAATAGAAAACGGAAGAATGCACGCAGGCATTAGAGCCGAAGCACCGCAAAGGCAGCTCAAAGAGCAATATAAATGGAAAACCAAATATAGGACAACAAAGGCAAATGACAGAAATTAGATTTTGTTTTTGACTTAAGAATGCTTCACATATTTATAACATTATAGATACAGGGTGTTTAATCTAAAGTGGAAACTGTCATGAACATAGTTGCAGCATTTATCAATTGCAATTGAAAATTTAACCTGAATTTTAATTTTAATCTTGTTTTGCCTTGTATCTATCCCACTCTCTCTCTCTCTCACACACTTTTTGAGCACCCTGTATTGCGCTTGAGCACGTGCACATATCCCGTTTCCATGTCATTTAAATTGTGGCCTAAACGCTGCATATAACAGTAAATTATTATTTATTCGTACTTCCTTTTCAAGTGCGACCACGAATATAAATTTATTATTTATTTGCCATTATATTTGGTTTGTTTGTTATTTATTTAGCCTTGCCTCGCATAAATTCCTGCTCTCTCTCTCTCCCTTTCTCTGCTTTATTATCCGAACAGAGTTTGGGTACATTTAGCGTCTGGTTTATTGTTTAATTTTTATGACCATATTTGCCATTAAGCAAATAAAATATAATTGAAGACACGCTCATAGGAAATTTATATATATATATGTGGCTTTTTGATTTAACGAAATTTCTGGGATATTTAGCTTGAGATATGTATGTGCAGATGAAGGAGCTTTAATTTTGAATAATGAAGAAGCTCAAAAAGATATTATATTATTAATATTATATATTCAAGCAGAGTTAAATATATTCAATTACTCTGCTCTGTTCCATAGTTGCTTTTATGATAATAAAAAATAATTACGAATACTTTTCCTGATGGTCAATCCCTGGACTTACTGAATAATATATTAACTTAATAATATATATAATAATTACGATGCAATTGCTCTATTAAGTTTCACTTTATTCCTTAAAAATCATGATTGTATAACAAATTAACACACTCTCTCTCTCTCTCTCCCATGCAGCACACCCAAAGGCCTGGAAGATGTTTCGTCGTATCCTACTCTATTCGCCGAGCTCTTGGGTGGCGGCTGGACCATGGATGAGCTAACTAAATTGGCTGGCGGAAATTTCTTGCGTGTCATGCAGCAGGTGGAGAAATTACGCGATGAGAAGAAGGCCGCCGGACTGAAGCCCTACGAAGATCATCCCAATTTTCGCACTGACGATCCATACAATTGTACTTCTAGCTAATTAAATCTAAGCATTAAAGCCAAACAGGTTGTACAATAGACCAGTTTAGTCGAGGTGCATGCAACGAATAACGAATCTATATAAATACAATATATATTTGGCTGCATATAAAAAAGTGAATTCACATAGAAATTAATATGAAATATTATGAATGAAACTTAAATAAATACAATTGCATTCTAGTTACGTAAGATATGGCCTAGCTATGGTTTGTATAAGCTTTAAGTATATTCGTATATTACTACGACGATGAGAGTATTTGGCTACTAGTTATTGCTAAGTTCTAACTAAACCTTTCGAATTTTGTTGTTGTTAAGTTATGAGACAATCTACAGACTGCCAAGAGAAGCCAGCACCCACAATTTACAAGAGAATTATTTTGAGAAGAGGAAGGCGGAAAGAGGAAAGAGAAAAGAGGAAACAAACAAACAAAGGTTTTTGCTGTCCACCCAACCCAACTGCTCCCATATGAAATTCGCTCAATTTTGCCCGATTACGACTTTCAACTGGACCAACACAGAAATAGATGAAATATGAAATACGAATATATGAAAAAATAATAAAAATAAAAATAAATAAAACAATTTCAACATATGTTTCCGACTTGATTCATTTAGTTGTTTATATGAAAACTACATATCAAGTGTGTAATATATATGATGAGTAAAATTGAATTAATTTCTTAGATTAATGCTAATGCAAATATTAAAAGAAAATAAGAAAAACCAAGTGGGAAAGCATACACTTACATTGAATATTACATTATTATAATTATTATTATTATAAAAAAAATATATGAAATATATATAAAAATATATAGGAAATTACTGAAAGCTTTGCGCAAATATGGGGCGGGCATTAATTAAATGTTAATTAAATAATTAGTTCAATTTTTTAAGCAGTTGTATAAACTATATACTGAACGGCATAAATAGCGTACCACATACTAAATTAGCAAAGTAAGCAAAAACCAGAAATGGGCGTGGCAAATAGCTTAAAGTGCATGCCACGCAAGCAAATTGTAAATAAATTAAATTGGGCGTAATAAAATTAAATAAAATAAATAAATATATTACTCGAACTACGAATGAATTCTCCCTAAACAAAAAGAAAACTCTCTGTCAGTATCTCTGTACCTTCTGAATCTACAAAACAAAAGAAAGTTTAGTCAAATGTGCTTAGACCTAAGTAAATAAATATACATATAAAAAATATAATAATAAACTCAATAATTGTACATTTTCTATGCAAATATTTAAAAACTATTGTTAAACTTTTTTATGACGTATTTTATACGATTTTGTATGTAATTCTGTATATAGAATTTTTACCTACAGTCACACACTCTCTCACACATACACACACACACACCTCTATGATTTGTACACCTCTATAGTTTTCTAGCAAATTAAATTAAATATGCATATTATTACAAATGAAATAACAATTACAATTACATTGTATCTTAGTAAGTTGTTAGTGGAGCGTTAGTTTTTAGGTTAAATGTTTGCCTATAAGGCGAGAGCATGAAATATCTGTAAAGTTTATACATGTACTACATATATATATAGACATATGCATAGATATATAGAACTCTTGCATATGCAACTTATACAGAAAATAAATTCACACATACATAATAACAATTCAATTCGAATTCTTCAAACACGCGTCATATAATACGGCGACGATCTTTGGGTTATTGCATATAAGAAATGATACACATGAAACACATATTGTATGTAAAATCCAAATTGTAGTTAAATCTTGATAATGGATAAAATGTTTAGCAAATAAATTTCAATAAAATGACAACAGATTGCAGTAAAATAAAAGTTTTGAATGTTAAATATTGAAAACTCAAACGGATTTCGGGGTTTGTGTACTCGCTAAATATGTTGCTATAAGCTTTAACAGTGTGGAGTTAAACTGTTAAAACGTATTATCAGTCAATCGTGAGCAGCCAACACAATTGAGTTACAGTTAACAGTGCTCTTTACATTTTTGCTCCTCAAAGCGCACGACTCCACAGTCAAGCAATAATATGACGTGCTGCATGTTTAAATTTGTACAAGCGACAGAGTATTTGTGACGTCACACAATTTCTTCTCATGTTAAAATAAACAAATATATTATGAAACGCAACATAAATAATTAAATAGGCAATGTTAAGATGAAGTAAATATTGAAAAATCAATTACTTGATTGTTTTTAATTATATGTCACTTCTATAATTAAATCTCGCTGCTAAAATTCACTGAGTAATTTCTGCTCATGTTCATGCGTAACCTTCTACCACACTCAAATCTCTAGTCATATTTTGTTTACGTTTTTTTTGTTTTGTTTTCCTGACATGTCGTCAGAGAAGGCGGCGCCGGAGTTGCTGGCGCTGCAACCACGCCAAAATCCACAATCGGACATGGCTAACACCGAGATAGATCGGCGCCACACTAAGGATTTGAGCTACAACGAATTCTACTGGCGCTACATGCACGCCAATTGGCCGGTGATTATCACAGATGTGTCCAACTCGTGGGAGTGCCGCAACTGGGCGCATAAAGACAACGATAACGAGAATGCCAATACCCACATCCGCAGCCCCATCAATTTTGACTACCTCAAGAGCCGCATTGACGATCTCGCCGTGCCCGTCGCCGACTGCAATGCCACCTATTTCAATAGCCATGCCAAGCTGGAGTTGAAGTTCCACGACTTCCTGGAACGCTGGCAGCGCAGCATAGAAGTGGATAGCTCAAAATTGCTATCAACAGAACCCAACTGCAACTTGGTCAAGGATAATCTCTACCTCAAGGACTGGCATCTGGCTGCCCAGCTGCCGGCATACAAATTTTACGAAGTGCCCAAGTACTTTGCCTCCGACTGGCTGAATGAACAGCTAATTGAACAGAAGCACGACGACTATCGCTTCGTGTACATGGGTCCCAAGGACTCCTGGTAAGTGCTAGCTGGCCAATAGATAAATTCACTAAACACTGCTTTGCCCTGCAGGACGTCGTTCCACTCGGATGTCTTCGGCTCCTACAGCTGGTCCACAAACATTATTGGCCACAAGAAGTGGCTCATACTGCCGCCGGGCGAGGAGCTCAAGTTGGCCGATCGTCTAGCCAATCTGCCCTTCAGCATAGATGAGTCTCTGCTAGAGGAACACAATGTGCGCTATTTCACCATCAATCAAAAGGCCAACGAGGCTGTCTTTGTGCCCAGCGGCTGGTACCACCAGGTGTGGAATGTGACGGACACCATCTCCGTGAATCATAATTGGTTCAATGCGTGCAACGTGCCGCTTGTGTGGCGTAATCTGTTGAGCAACCTGCAAGCTGTGCACAGGGAGATCGCCGATTGCCAGCAGATGGACAACTTTGAGGCCCACTGCCAGACCATGTTGCGGGCCAGCTTTGGCATTAACTACCTCGATTTTATAGAACTTTTGGAATTCATCACCGAACGCCGGACCACAACGACCAACAACAGCCAATTTCTTTTCGATAGATATCAAATGAACGCCTACCACGTGCAATATGATCTCGAGTGTGTGCGGCAGCTACTAGAGAAGATGCGGCAGGAGCCGAGCGTGCAGCAGTGCCCGGCCCAGCTGCTCGAGCGCTGCGAACGGCTGTGGCAGCAGCTGCAGCAGTAGCAACAGAAACAATATATCGATCAAAGTGTTCAGATGGAAAGGAGGCCTTGGCATATTTTTGTATACCAAAGTTGTATTCATATACAATAGTCAATAGTCCATAGTATTTTATGATATCATATTGTATTTGTAACGAATGTAATGTATACGAGTCCGGGCGCGGGCATTTACTGCCCGTCCGGCCACATAAACTCGCCTGCCACGGGCTCAGTTCTCAGCCAAAGACATTGATCGATTACTCGGAAACCCAGCTTGGTGAACATCTGATTTGAGGCTTGGTTATGGGGATTCACCAGAGCCATCACATCCTGACCAAGGGCAGCAATGCGCTGAGAGATTCCCTTGGTGACCAGACTGCCAAAGCCACGTCGTAGATGCGTTGCTCTCACCTGCAGTGCGCCCAGGTAACCGCCTTGTAATCTAGAAGGAGCTAAGCTGAGCTAGATGAACTTCGTTGATGTAATCCCCGTGACTCACCTGATGCACCAGGCAACCAGCGCATGAGTATTGGATTCATATAAGCCAATATTCGCACAGAGGCGTATCTGACGCCGTATGAAGTACAAGGAGCCCACATGCCGATTGGGCCACTCCTCATTAATCAGCTCAGCATCCTGCTCACTGAGACTCTTCATATAGTAGCCAGCTGGTATGCTGAAGAAATAAGATATTATCATCATAGGGAAATTAGGCTTGTTTATTGGAAAGACAAACTTACTCAACTTGAAGAGCAGCCGCCTCCTTTTGAGGCATATAGTATAGGTTCGTAGGATCTCTGTACTGCAGCTTAAGTTGCTTAGCCTTTACCACCTCCTCCAGCGCTTCTATATGACGAAATGGTATGGAGCTGCATTTCAGTCCACTTGACCAATCAAGCAAGTCTAGTGCCTGCCTTAGCAGCTCTTTGCCACTATCCAAGCAACCCACAAACAGTTGATAACGATCCTACAAATTGTGCATATAATAATCTATCATAAACAACTTTGATAACTACGATTACGACTAACCACTATCACAAAGAGCGCCGCTTCTTTAGCTCTCTGCTCGGACAGCGTGTAAGCTTTAATATTCTCTATCTGTGGATCGTCTCTGAAGAATCCTATGAAATTAGCCAGGCAATAGAACTCTGCACAATATTTGGGCCATTGCTGCTTGTAATGCTGTTGATAGTGCTCCAGCTGTTGAAGGTCGACACGTTCCAATTGGAGCGACATGCTCAGAGAGTCAAGCACAAAGACAACTGCCCGAAGCGAGCGAGCGTAACAGACTGAATTGAATTAGACGATGCATGTGCAGAACATGAAACATTTTCTGAAGAGAGCGAGAGCGGGAGCGGGAGTGGGAGCGTGATAAGAGAGCTAAACAAATTTTTAACTTGAGAGCAAACTAAATATTTGCTCAACATAAAGAAGCTAATCAAGAGTTGTTGAGAATGAGAGGGATGAAAAGAAGGATACATTTTATTATAGTTTCATATAATTTAAGATGGTTTTATGTTTTTGTTTAGTTATGAATCTTTAAAGCGCTCATCAGTGTCATAAATTTTGTTTTTAAATGAAATGAAATATACAAATTTGTATGCAAAATAGACTTTACTGTTTTCAGCTTACAATAAAGTTAGATTTGTAGTGTAAATAAGTCTATTTAAATAGAAATAATATTGCTTAACTTCTTATTTATTTTTTGTTGCTAAATACGAAACTTTTAGTTTATTGATTTTATTTTTAATTTTTCAGTATTGTATCTTTGTACTTTGTATGAATAATTATTTATTTTCATATAAACATTTTTAGTTATTAAAGTTTTTAAAAAAATATTATTAAATAGTCAAAGTCAATCAACTGATTTTATAAAAATTTTATAATTTTATTTTAAATTTTTTTAGCATAGCTAAACATAATGGTTACTCAGTGACAGGGCTCAGCATGGCAAAACACTCTTGTTAAACTAAATTGATATATTATTAAAAAAATTATAAATATTTTCACAAATGCTGACAAGAATCTCTGCTAAGAATTTCCTATCTCTCATTCGCCCTTGGGCCAGGTGAAGCAGCCATTTTCGGGCAGAATGCTCAGCCAGTAGCAATAATCGATGCTTTGAAAGCCCAGCTTATTAAACAGCTGCATAGAGGCTGTGTTGGGGATGCTGACTTCGGCGGTCACATCATCGCCCGACTCGGCGATGCGTCGAGCAAGTGCTCGGACTATCAGATTGCCAAAGCCGCGACGTTTGTAAGATTTTTGCACTTGCAAGGAGGCCAGGAGACCATCTTGTGTCCTAAAAGAAAACAGTTCCGTAAGTGACATTTAAATATGATGGAAATTGCAATATGAACCTGATGCACCAAGCCACCAGCTCATGAGTATCGTCCTCATATAGGCCCATGCTCTGACACATGCGTATTTGGCGCTGTATGAAGTACAAGGATCCCTCCTGGCTATAAGCCCACTCGTGATCAATGAAGTGAGCATCTTGCTCGTTCAATGATTTCAGATAGAAGCCCTTTGGACAGCTGTTGAATGAAACGCTTTAGATAAGAGTAGATCGAGAGCAGAGAGATAACCAACTCGATGGCGAACTGCAGTGCTTGTTTGGCTGGCAGGTAATACAAGATATCTTCCAACTGGAATTCAATGGGCAGCTGTTTCTCTTGGACCACTTGCAGCACAGTCTCTAGATATCGCTTTGGCATAGTGGTGCAGAGCAAGCCCTTGCACCAGTCCAGCAGATGCAAAGCCTGTTTCAGCAAACTGAATGAATCACCCAGGCAGCCAATGAGCAATTGATAGCGATCCTAAAAGATCTTCTGATGAAATCAAAGTTTCAGCTAATTTTCTGACTCATAAATACCACAATTAGATAGAGGCCCAGCTCCTGTGCCTGCTTATCCGGCAGCGTGTAAGCCTTCAGATGCTTTATCTCCGGATCGAGCTTTAGGAATGAGATCATGTTCTTAAGGCTATAGAACTCTTGACAATACTTGGGCCACTGTCGCCTGTAGAGCGCCTGCAGCTGGCGAAGGCGTTCTACTTCTATGATTTGCAGCTTCATCTCTGAGGCAGTTGCTCGCTCAGCGGAACACTTAATACAAGATAGAACATTTCGAGGGCTTGCGCTTTATAAAGCTGAGCAGCTGGTAAGATAATACTAATCAGACAAAGCTTAACGCTATATGGTGATGGGTATCACATAACAAAGCTCTGCTATTTACATTCAGTCTGCTACTTATTCGCTCATTCGCCAATTAATTGAGCCACCTGCCGTGGGCAAGCACATGCTCCAGTAATAGTGCTCTCCCTCGCTTAGCATAAACTCTAGCTTCTCAAACACTTTACAAGCGGCTGCATTATTTAGATTAACCAGCGCCGTTATATCGTGATTTAAGTCTTTCGCTATGCGCTTGGATATGGCAGCAGCCACCACTAAGCCAAGGCCACGACGCTGATGCGTGTGCAGCACCTCAAGAGCGCCCAGGAAGCCGCTTTGGAGCCTGTAAGAGTGGATAAAGTCAAGAGGAGTCTCTTTAAAATATTTATAGCTGACCTACCTCAAGCACCAGGCGCAGAGCTGGCCAGTTGACTGCTCATACAGTCCTACATTGGTATTCATCTCGATCAGCAGCTGGATGAGCTTTAGGGAGCCTGGATGCTTCGCTGACCATAGGTCATTGATCAGCTCTGCATGCTCCAGCCGCACATTGTCCAGAAAGTACCCTGACGGACAGCACACTTGCAGCTCTTTGGCCTTCTCGCAAGGCAGTCGATACATAATGGTCTTCATCTCGCGATCCATGAACAGACGCTGCTCCGCCAGCAGCTGCTTGTAGATGCTGTGGTGCGTCTCGTGAATGGCGCTCACTTTGTAGCCACGTGTCCAGTCGAGCAGGGTCAAAGCTGTCAGCAATTCAGGTGTCTTTCGTCTGCTCAGATTGCTGAAGAACAATTGATAACGATGCTGAAAGTGCCGCAATATAAGATCTGAATCCCTGCCTAATAAAGACATCACATACAGACCACTAGTAGAAAGAGTCCATCACGCCGCCAATCACCATCGAGTGTGTAGAATGTTAAGTATTTCGTCTGCGGGTTCTTTTCCAGCCAGCGCAAATAGTTGTCCAGCCAAAAGAAGGCCACGCAGTACTTGGGCCATTCTCTCAGATGGAGCTTCTTCAGTTCAGTTAGCTCTGCTAAATTCGTAATTGTTGACAGCCTGGATGCCATCTGTATCACTGTTACTATTTGCTTATCACGATTACAATTATTATTAAGGCTATCTAAATTCAAATTTAGTTAAGGCGGTGGGGCAATGGCCTTGTGGAAAATTAGCCGGTCTTTAATTAGTTATGACAACGCTTATCAGTTTAGCACACAATCGTGGCACGACAGCAGCAGAACACTGATAATGTTATAGTTTGCATTGTAAATGTTATTAGCATAAGATTGTAGGAATTCTGTTGTGTATCAACAGTTGATCAGCGACTTTGAGCACTGTTAAAAAAAAAAGACATTTTATCACTCAATCCGGGAATTTATATTTTGAGATACGCTTGTACTTATTATTCTAAATTAACAACAGTATTGGGAGAGCTGTCAAATAATATAGTAAATCTGCCTAAATGATATGTTTAAAACAAAAAGAATTGAAATTTCATAGACAAAATCAATTTATAACGCGCTCAGAATTAGCAAAGTTTCACACCATGTTGTGGCCGCTAACTGTTAAAACAGTCAGAGAGAGTGAACCGTTTAACAGTGAGACGCCACCTTTCTGCTACATCTCAGTTACTTACTTACTTAACACTAGTTGCTGTCTTTGCAAAATTATGCTTACAATATCTGACACTAGGTGGCGCCGCATTTAACTTGCATTGAGAGATTTGTTTTCTATTTCGTACATTTGATGGCGCTTCGTTATGTTCTCTTTAGCGTATCTACCCAACAACAGATGTCGCCATCCCACGCAACATTATTCTAATAAAAATTTATAAAATTTTAGTAAATTTAAAAAAACTTGTAACTTTTTATTAAACAGTGGGCGCTTGTTTTTGTCATTTTCGTACATACGTCTCGCATAGCTTTGCATATATACACAAAAAATACCAATGCTTAAATAACTAACTTGATATAGTACATTTGCCAATCTTCAACTTAATATTTTCTTTTCGTTTCGTTTCTCATTTTTCTTGTTTGTACAATTCGATATACACATTAAAACACATTTAACATACAAATTACAAATTAAAAAATACAAAATATATCAAATATGCACTTTATATATGCATATACGTATATATATTTGCAGCTAAGCAAGACTTTTTTTTTGTTCTTGTCTTTCTGCTGCTCGCTTCTACCGTATAGGAAATTGTTGTCATCTGCTTCAGGATTGGCTGCCATGTGAGGTGGCCCTTTCAGGATTCCTCCTTGAGCGCTGGGGTTTCCGCTGCTGCTGCTGTTGCTTCTGCTGTTGCTGTTGTTGTTGTGGGAAATAGTTTTGAGGCAAGTGTTTTCTTTAGCTGCAATATGCACTTGGACTCCTCGGCCTCTGCTTCCAGCTGTCGCGCCTGCTGCTCCAGTTGCTGCTGCTGCAGTTCCTGCTGCTGCTGCTGCTGCTGCTCCTCGCTGCTGTCGTCGCTCGACTTGGCACGCTCTGCCTGTAGCCGGCGCAGCTCCTGGGCCAGCGTTTCCGCTGACTCCGATTGTGTGGGCGTGTGCGAGGATGTGGGCGTGTGCGAGGCGGAGCAGCTGGACGAGGCGGAGCTGCGTGATGTTGCCAATGGCAGTGACTGTAGCTGCTGTTGCTGTTGCTGCTGTTGTTGCTGCTGCTGCTGCTGTTGCTGCTGCTGCTGCTGCGTGACCTTGCCCATGAACGTGCGTATCTCCTCGAAATAGGACTCCTCATTGGGATTCTCGCAGAAGCGACGAATGCAATGCATGCGCTCACTGACGCCACTCAGGGCGCTCAGCGAGACCGCATCCGACTCGTGTTTCTTGAGATGCCTGTCCAGATTCGTCTGCTGGCCGAAGCAGCGCTCGCAGATCTCGCACTTGAACGGCCGCTCCTTGTTGTGGATGTTGCGCACGTGTCGCTGCAGGTTCGAGGAGATGCTGAAGGAACGTTCGCAGTATTTGCACTTGTACGGCTGCTCGCCGGTGTGGGTGCGCAGGTGCCGGGTGAGATTGGCGGAGCGCGGAAAGACCTTGCCGCAGAACTTGCACGTGTAGCGATCCTTGTTGCGCTGCACGGGCAGAGAGTTGCCAGCGCCGACGGCTGCAGCTTGGGGCTGGGCCTGGGATTGGGATTGCGCCTGTCGTTGCTTCGCCTTGCGCGAATGTTGCCGCGATTGAAACTCCTGCAGTTGCGGATGCGGATGCGGATGGGGATGCGGAGTGGGCGTGGCCGTGGGCAAGTCCAGCTTCAATTGTTGCTCCAGCTTCAGCTGCTGCTGCTGCTGCTGCTGCTCGTTGGGCGCCCAGCTCAGGTCGCTCTTCTTGAGCGGATGGCGAAACGCAAATTCCGGCGCTGTAGCACACGTCGCGCCCGTCGCTCCCGGTGGCGCGAACACATTGCGATACTGTAGCGGCAGCGTCTTGGTCATCGCCTCCAGCAGCGTCGAGTGCACGCCCGCAGCAACAATCGCATTGGGCGCCGGAGCTGGCGGCGATGTGGTGACGCCCTCGCGCAGAGCGCGCAGCATCTTGCGGCTCATATCGAAGCCCAGATCGGCCAGCGAGGCGGCTATATGATTATTGTTCAGCTCCTTCTCCTTGCGCTGGGCGGCCAGCTCGTTGGCGAACAGAATGAGATTGCTGTTCTCGTCCTCCAGTGGCTGCGGCTCCAGCGTCTCCTCCTCCTCCAGCTTGATGGGCTGCCTTCGCTTGTGCGCCAGCCGCAGATCCAACGGTTGATCGTAGCTGCTACGTCGCTTCGCCTTGTTGCCATGATGTGATTGTTGTTGTTGCTGCTGATGTTGTTGTTGCTGGTGTTGTTGGTGTTGTTGCTGATGTTGCTGGTGTCGTGCTGCTGCTGTGGTCGTCATGCTGCTAGTGGCTGTGGCCGCCGTCGTCGAGGCGGACAGATCATAAGGTACATGTGATATATACGATGTGGGTATTAATCCTAAGGCAGGGTAAACACAGCCCTGTTTTGGGCTAGGAAGCATCTTTCTTGGTGAGTGGTCTTTCTCTCTCATAACTGTTAACTGATTCAATTGTTGCTATTGTTGTTGCTCTTGCTCAGCTTGCTCAGTTTTGGTGGTTCTTTACAATAAATCCTCGTTAGCTTCTTCTTCTTCTTATTTTTGTTATTTTTGCTGTCTTCGATTTAAGAAATGTTCAAAGGCAGAATTTATTAACCTGTTGGAGAGAGCAAAAGAGAGAGAGATTTTATAAATAATATAAATAAAATAAATTTGGTCAATTTCAGTTATTTTTAAATCATTTTTATATATACTATATATTTAATAAATGTGCATATATATATTTCGAGTAAAAGAAAGGGTGATAAAAAGAAAGAGAAAGAGCGGGCGATTAGAAGTTGGGTTAAGGAAGAAGCGAAGGCAATGGCAGAGAGGGACAGAGGGTAAATAGCAAGCTAAGTATGAGCGCAGTTAGAGAGATTCAACATTTTATTTCAATTGCGCTGCGGTGCGTATACTCTATTTGTCTGAATATCTAAGCAACTAATATTAATTAGCCTCATTGTCACAGCATTTGATCAGCAAACAAGCCGAGACCTTCGGCTAAGAAAACAATCCATCCAAATACACAATCGAAATCCGAATACTTAAATCCGAATACTTATCTATCAGTTGTCTAAATAACTAGGCCACTGAAAGAGAACCAATCCGCCCAAGAGAACTGTTGATTGAGTTGATAATGTATTAGAAAATGCAACTAAAAATTGATTTTTTCTAAACATTCATTTATTACAAATAAAATTGAATTATTAAAATATATTTTTATATATTTAACTACATTATCTCATATGTTGAGCACATATTTCTTATAGCCTTATATATATATATGTATTATATATCTCCCTCTCCCTCTCTCTATATTTAAATTAAATTAAATTTAATGTAAGATACTCCAATTATTTATGCCATAGCACAGATAACACAGTTCCAGGTGCTTCATATTATAATTCCCACAGCTGTGTAGGTTCTAATAGCTCGGGGTAATTCCCATCTACGTCATGGCTTGGCACAAAACTAACAATAAGAGCAGGAGAAGAGGAATGCAAAAAAAAGTAAGAAAAAAAAACATAATTGTCTTAAAGAGAATTCTATTTTCATGTGACAACTCAGTTGCTGTTTTTTCTTCTTTTTTTTTTTTAATTTTTATTTTTCGACTAACAAATATTTTGTTGTTTTTGGCGCAATGCCAAAAGCCCCTAGTTTAAACAATTGTTCTATTGTCTGTTGTTTTGGAACGGAAAGAAATAAGAAAAAAAAAAATATAGTAATAATAATAGAAGAAACAAAAAAACGAGTGCTAACGGTATCTAGAGTGACGATTATGTAAGACAAAACAGACGGAACGAATACTGACAAACATCTAAGTACACATTAGCAGAGGTTGGAGCAGAGGGGCTGTGGAGGAGGCGGGGAGGGCTGGGTAAGCATACCACTTGCCCCCATGGAGGTCGTCAGTCTGAGGTGCGTGCTGCGTAGGCTGCAGTTTAGCCAAACAGTCTGAAGCAGCAGTTGCCAGCTGAAAGTTTGCCTCTTTGCCACTTGGCCTCTAGGCAGATGGCACGCAAGTCATGTGAACCAGGCAGCAGCAGCAGCAGCAGCAGCTAAAACAAAGCCACTGACAGTCAACAAAGTCAACTGCAACTGCAACTGCAGCAGTCAATGTGCTCGTGCTGTGGACTGATAGACTTGAAGCTGCTCTGTAAGCGGTTGGAATACAAAAATGAAGAGAGTTTCTTAAGAGAGTTTCTATTTATTTTAAAGTAAATTTATTTGTAGTCTAAGCTGTAGCTAAAATATATACTAATTAGACTATATATTTATATATTATAAAACAAACAAAAAAGTATTTAAATAAAAATAAATGCAATTTAAATTGTTAAATTTGATTGCTGCTCAAAGTTATTTTGGCATTATTTCGGAGGTTTCATTAGTGTTGAATTGGACTAAAATGTAAATGCTAATGATTCTCATTTAGCGCAGCTTTTGTACTTCATGAACTTATCTCAATTACATCAAATTACAGGGTATTCAGCACATGAACTGCAACTGCAGCTGTAGGCGTTCAATGAAGCTGCAACTGTTGCTCTTACAATCTAGAACAGAATATTTCACGAGACATTTTCCGTGGGCTGGTGCAGCATTTAGCGACTTCAAGACACACTCACACACACACACACACACATGTGTACATACAATCGCACAACAAATTGCCTTTTGTTGCTGTTGGCCTAAAACTTAATTAGCCGCATTTGCTGCTTTGATTTACTGCTTTCAGCCATTTGTAAGACTTGAAATATTTCTACCCAAAAAAACAAAACAAAACAAAAAGTATTTGGAGCTTGAGAACTTTTGCGTTGGCCGTCTCGCTGATGACATAAGATAGCCGATCTGCGATCTTAAAACAGATATTTAACAGTCGCAGCTGTTAGACTAGAGACAGTTTAGTCCACTACGAACTTGAATCATATTTTGAGATGAGATTTCGATGCTAAAAAACATTCGATCGAATCGATTTATGACTAAGTCAAAACTATTTAACTGGATGATCTTGAGTGCATAGTGGGGGTCTAGAAACTGAGAGAGAGAGAGAGAGAGAGAGAGGGAGTGTGTGTGTGTGTGAGGGATGAAGTGAACGAGCTGTTAATCAATTTGATTGGCCAGCTGCGATGATCTGAGCTGATCGGATCTGATCATTTATAATTAAGTCATTATAAGTGCGATTATAAGGTGAACTTCAGTTGGGTTCATATTTTTTTGCCAATTAAACAAAGGTTTTTTGCTTAATAATATAAGTAAGCTAAGGTCTAGTATTGAAACTGTGAATGACGAAGAAGATGGGGAATTGAGGCTTACATAATTTCTGAGTGATATTAATAAAATAATTTATTATTATCAAATATTTATTTTAAAAAAGTAAAATTTAGTCCAATTAATTTATTATTTATATTTTCTAAGATTGAGAGCTTTCATATATATCAGCAGACAAAAATTGAAAAACGAAAATCCATAGAAATCCTTAGATAAAGAAGTCTGCTAATGAATATGAAATCGGCTTTTGTAAGGAGAAAAGCTTTGAAAATAATATTTGTTAGTAAGGGATGAATAAAGTAAGAAATTATAGAACTGTAAATATTATAATTCATATAAATCTAAGTTAGTCTTTTAAGGACTTGAAAATACATCAGCTTTGAGCACCCTTTAATGAAGACAGCAAATATTTGAGCGCGTTTTCCCGGCAATTTTCAATTTGCCAAAAGACGCGGCATGGAAACCTCTTCAAATGGAATTGCATATCGATGTGTTTATAATTTGTGGCTAACGTGCAAAAGTGGTTGACAATTATGGCCAACGCTCCGGCCAGCAGACTGCATCATCATTAAAAGAAAAAAAAAAACGGATGCCCAAAGCAGATGATGATGGGGAGCGAATGAAAAAAAAAAACCAATTAAAGAGTAACAAAGTTTAAGCGGACCGACAGCAGAGTCAACGACGACGACGACGACGACAACGAGAGCAATGAAGCAAACAGTTCAAAAAACGGCCAGTGAAGGTACAACAACAGCAACAACAACAACAACCAACAAAATCGCATGTTGCAAAGAAAAGTGAAATCAAAGTTGTAAAACCGCGAAAAACGCAGTCAGGCAGACAAACAGACAGCGACACATAACAGCAACAGAAACAGCAACAACAACAAACAAACTGGCAAACGCTCCAGATTGGAAAATGTCCAGTGGAAGATGTCGACAGGCAACAGCAACAACAACAGCAACAGCAACAGCACTGTTGCCTATCTTGGTAGCCGCATAGCTCAAGTTGAAGCCAAGCCAACATAATCAGCCCCCACAAAGCCTTTGACAATACTTTGGCCGAGGAGATTAGCTTGGTCATGCTCAAAATGGATCACACCGTACCCATCATCAAAGCCAGCTTACAGCAGCCGCACCAGCTCTCGCCCCACCACCACCAGCCAGGCATCAACAGCGGCAGCAGCCTTATGATTATGTATATACCCTCAAACAGGTAGTTGAAGAGGAGTATCATATTATACCGGCATAGCTGCTGCAGCTGAGAAAGTGACAGATTGGCAATGATTGAATGCGTTCGACTGTTTGCTGTGTATATCTGACATATATATGTTTATAATTTATTAATGATTTTTAATATATTTCTTTGCATTCGCTTAAAGTCTGCGGATGAAGTTGGTATAAATTTAAGTTCCTTAATGTGTAAAGATTTCAGCTCGAAACTGATTTTCGTTTATTAATAAATTTCTTGCTTTGTATACAATTTTTTTTTTTGCCACATTTCTAGTTTCATCTTAAATAATAATAAATAAACGTCGTTTACTGATGCTTATATCAAGCTCTTAAAGTTTATGTTAGATATATTCGAATTTGGTTCATTCATATGCCATGCAAAGCATTTGGAATTTCTTTGAAAGCTTATAGCGAAAGGTTTTAGAAAATATACAGAAAGAAGTTAAAAGTTATAAAACTTAAAGCTTTTCCTGGCTTAGACTGACAGAGTATATCAAGCTGACTCAAATGTATTCGTCTTTAGTCTACTTTACTTAGTATCAAACAACTTTTCTATATTCATTGCTGCTTTTATCATTACTTCAGTATATATTGGGTATCTAACAGTTAGTCCATACAAATTGATCCTCTTTTAACTTCTTTTGCTTATAGTATATCTATTGCCTAAGCAATCTCTACCAAACGAATATTAAACTGTCATAAAATTTATCCACATATGACTTCTACTAAAAACAGAATATCTGGCAGTCAATCTGCTTACAGACTATATAGTTCTAAATATTCTTCAATTAGGTATACATCAGACTCATATATAATGTTATCATCTCCTTATTCTCTCTACAGGGTATCTAACAGTTAATCAATTTGTTTTGAATGCACCGAGCGACTTGGTCATTAGCCTGCAGCTGCATAATTATAACGCCAGTATTAGCAACTTAATCATCATCAGCAGCAACATCATCATCATCATTATCATCATCATCATCATCATAATTGTCATCATCTTTGTCATCCACATAATCAGCGAGTGGCTTCGGTTACGCTTGTGGTCCGCGATAGGAGCAAAGCATAATCAACCGCAACGAGCTAACAGTTAACCCAAGCTAAAAACTATAGCTAAAACTATAGCTAAATAAAAAAAAAAAACTATAGCGAAAAGTCAAGCTGTAGCCGAAGCGACGCGACGCTGCGCGACGCGCTATGAAAAACGAGAGTAAAAATCCAAAGCGCAGCCGCCGCGCATTGAAATGGAAAATTAAACCTTGTTACATCAGTGCAAAAAGCAAGATGCAACAACAACAACAACAACAACATCAACAGCGACGACTGACAAGCAATGCGGCGACAAACGTTTGTTGGCAGGATCAACAAACACACTCACTTCATACACACATACACTCACACACTCACTCACTCACTCACTCTCTATACACGCACACTCAGCTCATTCACTCTCTCGACTCGCATCTATCTCGAACTCTAACGAGGCAACCTGATACCAAAATCGTCACAACAAACGACCAAAAACAACAACAAACAGACACGCAAAGCAACACACATACTCACACACACACACACACACACACACTTATCGCACACTCTTATATGAAGTCAAGCGCAAGTTGAGGCAGGTAATGAAAATAATACGCGGCATTTATTTTGGAGTCCCAATCGGATATCATTCACGCATGCGAAGCTTGCTCACTAATGCTAAGCAAATGGGAAATATATTAAACAAATTATAAAAATTATATATAAAATAAAATATTTTTTAATGAGAAATTAAAAAAATTATTATTTAAATATCATAAAGAAATAAAATAAAATATTTTTTCTATTGGACTGTGAATCCGCTGAACATATTTTAATGAAACAATTTTTCTGCTTTTCAAATATATAAATGAAATGAAATATTAAATTATCTATAACATGAAAATAAATTCTAATAAAAATTTTAATCTTTCTCTGTATTGTTTGAATTTCTAGTAAATATATCAAGTTAAATATCAAACAAGAAGCATAAAAGCATTTTTTATAAAAATACAAATAAATGGATTAACAAGCTTAAGTCTTTAATGTTATGCCTAAATGACATCGAAGCTATCAAAACTCTTGCGAATCTTTCATAAATTATTCAAAATAAATATATAAGCTTTCAGCGCCGTCGTTCAACTGTGAATGATTGCAGAAATTGTTGCAGATTAAAAGTTGTTGAAAAGAAATGCAGCAGCAAATGCCACACATCAACAAGAGCAACTGCAGCAGCAGCAACAACAACAACAAGTTGCAACAAAGTTGGATGCGTTTTGGAGCTGAACGGCTGATGATGTTGATGATGCGACTGCATTGGAGCAATCTGTACCACTTTTCCTAGCGCTGGACACAACAAGTGTAGCGGCAGCAACAGTTGCTGCTGCTGCTGCTGCTGCAACAGTCGCAAACACATCTCCAAATCACGTCTTGCCGCGTTTGTCGTCTGCGTTACATATCTCGTTGTCTAGATTGGCTGCCCGACTGCCAGCCGTAGCGCTGTGTAAATGTATCTGTATCTGCGAATGTATCTGTTGCTGTTGCTGCTGCTGCTGCTGCCTATAGCTGGCTATGTCTATGGCCTGGACGGTCGTCAGTGGCATAAAAAGTGAGAGTGACATCGGAAATTGTTTCAATTTTTAACCAAAACGAAATTAACAACAAAACACATACATATACATATACACAGAGGCTGCTTGTATCCCTCTCCCTCTAACCCCTGCACTTCTCCACTCGCTCTTCGATCTAAGCTCGGTCGTTGGTCGCCAAATGAATGAATGTCGAAAACTGTATCGACCACAAACTGTTCGCACAGAGCTAGCTACTCGCCGTCAGCTTCAGTGGCTTAGCTCCTCGACTGTGGCAAGTGCTTTCCCAACGGCCGCCAGGCTGCTGCAAGTGCCGCAACTGCTGCAACTGCTGCATCCTGTTGTTTGTTATAGTTTTCGACGTTTTATTTCTTACTTAAAGGCTTTTTTTCTCTTGTGGCTTTTGTATTTTATATAACTAAACGTCGGCCAGGCTCAGCTTTCGGCCAAACAAATGTCTGTTGCATGTTGCATGTGGCAGCGCTTAAATAATTGAAATTTTTCAGCGCATTTCGTAGGTGCAAAATTGGTTTACTCGCCGCTCGACCAATGCATTGGTTGAGCAATTTTTCGTCGTCTTCTTCTTCTTCTTGCAGTTGCTGTGGGACACTTTAATGCTCCTCTGTTTAGAGCGCTCATTTGTAAATGACAATCAGGCCAAGTAAGTCTGCTGGCCAGACTTGGATTTTATTGAGCTGCTGCTGCTGCTGCTGCCACAGTTGGCTTGATATACGAGCCCGCGCACAGGCCCTGTGGGCGGCCAGCCTCTTGCAGGCGCTTATTAATATACGACTGCGAATATCTGACATTTATTCTATATTTAAAGTTCGCTTTATGTGCGACATGAGTTACTGACTGAAGTCTCTATTATGTGCGACTTTAAAGTTGAGGAATTTCATTTCAAGTCTCGCAATTTTACTTAAATGTAAATAAGGTAGAGTGTTTTAATAGAGAAACTACAGACTAAAAGATACTCTGAATCATTTT
The DNA here is from genome assembly GCA_030914385.1 of Drosophila antonietae. NCBI lineage: Eukaryota > Metazoa > Arthropoda > Insecta > Diptera > Drosophilidae > Drosophila > Drosophila antonietae. The sequence continues at coordinate 59,192 of JAUESO010000210.1, forward strand.
TGTATAATTTGTAGGGAACTGTTTTTCTTTTTTTCGATTTTTAGTTTTTTGTATATGTATTCAAAAAGAGGATTCATTATCTTGTTTTTTATATTTTAAATAACTAATATGAAAAAAACAAATATATTGTCATTAAATTCTGTTTTAATACTTTATCCCAATTATTTTGAAATTTTATAAGCAATATTAATAAAATTATTTGAAAGTGTCCATCTTTAAAATTTTCATTGTTTGTCTTTTTGTATATGTAAATAATTTAAATTAATTATTTAGCATATTATATTACTAATTTAATTATTATAATTAATTAATTATATCATATTCATAATTATAATAATATCTGTGTATAGAAAATTCGTTATACACATATTCCACTGAGTCTTTTCTTTATTTTTGTTTTAAACCAAGAAATATATTTTTTTTAATAATTTATTATAGCTATAACGAACTTGATTTCATTTAGCTGTGGCTCTCATTTGCTTGACGTGGATAGATAAAAGACTCTCTGGACATACAGAGCCACATAATGCTTGACATGCATATATCCGAATATCCGTGTGGCACCCACTCGCTCGAGTGAATGTTGCCCAGCGAAATTTTGAAAGTGTTTACGAGTACGAAACGAGCCGAGAGCCAAGTCCAGTCCAGCAAAAGCAGCAGCAGAAGCGAATTAGATATTCAAATTTTTAATTGAGCAAAACACTTTAAAGTTAACAAAAAGAAATAAATACAAATAATTGTGCATTTCACGACTTCATCAGACACAAACAACTCAAAGAGCCAAAAAAGCTGCTCCATTTGATTGCCCAAACGCTGATGCAATTAATTAACATTTTATTTCTTCATTGAGCCTCGCACTTCTGTCTGCCTGATCGTCTCTAGCTGTGTGTGTGGAAGCAACTCATTTGATATAAATTTATTACCACATAATTCAGATTGAGTTCAGTTTCGATTCGACTTAGTTCGACTCAGCCAGGTGATACAATTATTCCAATAGCCAGCCAGTCAGCCGGGCAGCCAGTTAAGCTTGTTCTAGTTGAAAGCGATAGCCCGAGCTACCCGGCCAGTTTTGTCGCCAGTTAAGGCGGAAAAAAAAAAAACAGTCAACACAAACACACACTTACATAGTCTATTAAATATAAGAAAAAAGAAATAGCGAAATAGAAGCAGCAAAAAGAAATACAAAATTGAAAAGAAACCGTATCAACATTCACATCATAAGTAAACCAGTTTGCACCTGAGAGAGGAAGAAGAAAGTTGTCTTGGCCATTTTGGTGGCTCACAATAACTGCATCCAGTGCATGCCTCACATGTACACATCTATGAATCCCAAGGAGCCCCAACCTGTGCCTGCGCCTGCGCCTAGTTAGCTCTGCTGCGGGCGTCGAACAATGGCCAAAAACCTAACTGTAACATGGCTAACATTTTTTCCTCCTCATCCATAAGCATAAAATATTGCGCACATCCCGAAAACAGCAAACAGAAGACAACAACAACAACAGAAAAAACTGAAAACACATTCAACAAACGTCGCATGTCCGAATGCCTCTCGCTGCAGGCCTAATTATATTGCAGGCCGAGCCAATTGTAATCCCCTCCCTGCTCATTTTTCCTCTGCTCTGTGCAGCCTTTCGCCCCCGCCAACCTGCTGCACATGAGGAGGCAACAGCAACAGCAGCAGCAGCAGCAGCAGCAACTGCAGCAAACATGCGGCTACTGTTTGGGCCACGTGCGCTGCCAACATCAGATTAGCCATAAATCAAATTGGAAACGACCTAGCGATATCCTGTATTTTTTATTTTTTATGAAATCCAGACTATTTGAACTGTTTATAAATGTGTTAACTTGCTTTATCGCAAAAGCAAATGCTGGCAAGAAAGTGAATTGCTTTCACATATGAATGTGTGTACACTGAATATAATTCTTATTTATCATATTCATTCAGTCCACAGTTATTTCTTTTATTATATATGTTATTTTTTGTTCCTTTAAAATTTGAACAGGTTATTATATTTGAATAGAACAGTTTTTATATGTCGAGACTTTTTACAGCAATTTAAGAAAGTCCATTATACTTTGAATACGCTGAAGAGTTAAACATTAATCTAGAATGTGACATAAACTTTAGCTTAGATCTTAAATATTCTTCATTCTAAACTGAAATTGAACAATACCAAATGAGACAAATGACAAAATTATTCGCAGTTGATTTTATTCTAGTTCTATTGCCTACCCAATGTTTGTTTGCATATTCTATGTTATTATATATACTTATATATGCATTTACATTACTATATATACATTTTCAGTTACTCTTTATCAACGATTTTCTTCCAATTTCTTTTACTCTCACTTAATTCTACATCTTTTTATAGTCTTCTCCTGCTGCTCTAGATTACAGGGTATTATGAATACGCCAATCAATCGCAGCTGCCACTGTCACTTGGCCCAAAGTGAAAGTGCTCTAGTTGCCGCTGCGTCCGCGGATGTCGCCAGCGAGCGCCAAGTGCTTTGACTCCTCCTCACACACACACACACACTCAGCCCATCCCAACACCCAGCCTGAGCCTGAGCCCCACAGCCGACTTCGATCCGATTCAAGACGATGCGAGCCGATCTCTGGGCAGCAGCTGCTGCGTCGCACTTGCTGACAAGCTGTTTGTGTCGCACCCTCTTGTCGCGAATGCCATGCGATGCCACGCCCCGCCCGCCTTTCTCACATTGAGCCGCGGCTGTGTGCACATTGCAGAATAATTGGCCCCGACTGGGAGCTCAATTAGCGCTGGCCGGGCAATTACATTTGACGGCTTTGCACACATGCTTGCCGTGTGCGCAGCATTCGCTTGGCTTTTATTTTGTTTTTGTTTTTGTTTTTCGCTTATTTCACTCAGTTTGCAGTTATTTTTCCAGTGTTGGTAAATTGCCTAAATGCATTAGCGGCATTCGTCGCGCATGGCTTAAATGGCTTTTCCTTCCGGTCACCCAAAGCAAAACTTGATCTTGTCAATCTCAGCTCAATTCTGAGGCCCCACAGCGCCTATGGCTTATAATTGCATACGTTCAGGCGTTAAAATCGGCCGAATAACCGTTTTTCAAATCGATTAAGCTAATCATTTTTTGTCTAATTGTTATGGCATTATTATTCGCCATCTAAAGTCTCCAATCGAGTAGAAATCTATAAATATTTGCAATCAGTTTTCAAAGATTTTATGTCTGCCATTTGATTACAATGCTGAACTTTAGAATTATTAATTATTAATGTCAGGCTTAGATTCTTTTATTTATCTTTTAGTTGCAGCTGATATTCTTATAAATCCCATGATCTGGGTAAAGTAATTGACCCATCTTTCTCATCTCATCTCAATTGATCGCCTTGAATTTTGATTTGCCAGCTCTTCACCTAATTTATGGATCGACATTAAAGACTCTCAGAAATGGAAATACTATGGTTTTTCAAGATGAAAATAGTAGTATTTCACGTAGTTGATATTAGCTTACAAATAGTTGTTTTATAACTTGTTGATAAAGCTGATTTCAATTCTAGAATAAAGTGAGCTGCTTGCTTTGGTGCTATTTCTTACAGATTTTGCAAAAATCTATATTCTATAAATGCCATTGAATAGAAATAGATTATCTACGTATATTATTCAAAATATCAAGCACAATTTGCCCATCTTAGATTCAGTGTAGACTGGAGTAGGATTCGCTTGTAAATCAAGTCAATCAGCTCTACAACATTAGCTTGACTTTAATACTCATCTACTATATGGCTAATAGCCCACTTCTCAATCTAAAGATTTATATCAAAGCCAAATTTGCTGATTACAAGACGAGATTGCCAATCCGCATAGCTAAAATATCTTCGTAGCAATCTCTGAAATGCGCCGTTCCATAAGTAGATAAAGGTATTCAATTTTTGGCTCGTTACGAACCGCATCGTATCCCAATTTCAGTTTGTTGTTGTTGTTGTTGTTGTTGTTGCTGCTCTGCACCCACTTACATAAAGTCGACTCAAATGAGCCACTGTCATGTCTAGCAGCCATTTTGGCCACCGCACAACCCACATACTGCACATAATGTGGGCAAATTCTTGAAAATTGCCCACAAACTAGCCCACTTTGCAAGTGGCCATCCAACAATGGATCCAAAAGATAAATGAAAAATGAAAAAAAAAAAGACAACAACACAAAGCGAATTTCGGGGCACATCAATTGTAAAGCCAAGTACACCTGACTCTCATATCTGTGTGTGTGTGTGTGTGTGTGTGTGTGAGCCCATATATCATGGGACAAGCATGGTAGCAGACAATATGCCATGCTAAATGCGCTACAATTAGAGGAGAGACCCACAACAATTCGTATCAGAAATGCGAAAAAACGAGACGCACACACACACACACACACTCCGGCAAACACATACACACGCACACTCATTTAAAATCAGAAATTTCACACACATGCGAGGTGTACGAAGTTAAGATTCAATGCGATGATTACATATTACTCGATTGCTGCTGTTTGTTGTTGTTGTTGTTGTTGCCTGCAGAGTTTTATGGTCCAAGGTTAAATGCTTTGACTGGGGCATCAGGGAACTCTTGTTGGAGTGCGGGCGGGCAGGGGCGGCTCCAAAAAGAGAGACAAAATGAGAAACTTTTGCGAGTTTGTGTCGCTTTAGTTGAGGCATTCATTGTGTTGCTTGCGGCACAACTTCATTTGATTTGCAGTGAATATTAAAGCAATTTGTGGGATTATTTCCTATTGTAATCAACGGTTATACAAATATACCTACATACATACATATATATGTATAACATATATGTATATGTTTACTCATCAGTGTAGACGATTCAGACAAAAGTCTGCCTTGTCTTGTGTCTGCTCTTTTGGGCCAACTCATTTTCAAGTACAAACAACAACAACAACAGCAACGGCAGCAGCAGCGACAACTTTGTTGATGACGCCGTACTGCATGCCGTCTTGTTTTTCATGGGGTTTACGGGTCTTATGGATCTCTTATTATATGGGAAGCTTTTGTTGTCATCTGTTGCTGTGTCGCCTGCCTGCGGCCAAAATGACGTTTATTTAGCTTTGTGTATGTTTTATCTAGTTAGCGTGAAAATTGCTCCAGTTTTGAGCTCAAGTTGAATTCATTTACTCTAATGTGTGGAGTATATTAATTATATTGTGGGACTTGTAGCTTATATATACTCCAGATATATGCAAATAAGTGAATCTTTTATATATTTTGTATATATATATTTTATTTTTATATATATTTTTTAACATGATCTATAAAAACATTATTTTATTTTAAATATACTTTCTTACAAAATATTTCCCATTAAAATTTATATAAAAAATAATAATTAATATTATATATAAGTCACCACCAAATTATTCAGTTTAAAGTAAGTTAGTGTATTTGAACTTCATTGCAATCAAAACTCTCATTTTTGCTTCAAATTTATATCGCATGCGAGATCATGATGTGCGCAGATAGCAAACTTGATCAATGATGAGGCGCATTTATGATTCAATCTGTGCGACATAGAATATCATTTTATGTTTTTGTGTTTTGCTTTGGATGACGTATATTTTTTTTTTACACCTTTTTAATTGTGGACATACACACACGCACACACACACACACAGCACAATTAATTAAAGCTCTCTCATTGCATTCAAGGTCAAAGCGCGCCTGAAGCGCTCTTGGATTCAATTTGATATTGCCGTTGTTGTTATTGTTGTTGTCTGTTGTTTGGTGTTGTTTAGTTGGTTAATTTACAGCTTTAAATTAGTGTAGTTTACTTTCAAAACACTTTACTTTTGCTTTCAAAATACACGCATTGTTGTTGTAGCTGTTTTGTTTTGTTTTTGTTATTGTTTTTTTTTTTTCTTGGCTTATAAATGGGTGGGGTAATCATAAAGCCAGGTTTCCTAAGTAGATTCGCTCAGACTCGCCTCGGCACAGCCAATGTGCGCAGGGCCTTTGAAATTGATGTGCGACCCAGGTAGACAGTCAACTGCAGAACTTTAACAATCTGCTAATGACTGTCGCTCCACAAAGATCTAAGGCAAAGTGAAGCATAAAGTGAGCTACAAATTCGGGTGTGGCAGCAGAACGTCTTGCATTGAGCACGGATGAGTATGCAAATTATAATTATTGACGTATCTTGCGTATGCGCATAACACGATTGAGAATCATTTTTTTTGGCAAAGTGTATACAGACAGCAGCTGCATTGCAAATATTCGAGTGGGAAGAGCTGAATAAATTGAGTTGGCATAGTGCAAAGTTATGCGGAAGATTTGCAGCTGTCAAATAGCAGAATCAATTGGATGTAACAATAATAAGAAAAATCTGGGAAATTTTGAAAAAATTAAGGCTGATAGAGGGAGTACGAGAAAGGGAGAGAGAGAGAGAGAGAGAGAGAGATAGAGAGACACAGTGAGGCAGTGAGACAGAGAGAGAGAGATAGAAAGAGAGGGAGTTAAACTTAAAGTATAAAGCAGCATAAAAAATGAAGGCAAGATATTCAACATAAGAAAATATTGCATACAAATTGAATTCATTCATGTATCAATAACGTTTTATGATACATTTCTATGTTCAGATATAGCCAACTATAAATCAGATATAAGCCAGCTACAAATCAGTCAAAATGCAAATTCAAAACTCATCTACAATCTCGTCTGGTATTATTCTACGTAATTTCGTAATTATTTCTGTATTAACTTTAATTGAGAAGCACCTAAGATACATATACTCAATTCTCTCTCTCTCTCTCTCTCTCTCTCTTTCACTCTCGCTATAAATAATCACATATCTATCGCAATATTACATATATATTACCTTTACAATCCAATTTAAGCTTTTCTAAGCTTATCAAAAGAAAGAGTAAAGAGTATGCTAAATATTTGCACCTTTCTCTATATGAGTTTTCGCTCTGCTCTCTATAAATATAATGGCATAAGCTACACAGTGTCCATAAAGAAATTTTCCATACCCAGTTTCTAGCCAAGGAAGTTCCACATTCACTTTAATAGAGGATGCTCATCATTATCTAACTCTCTATAGATAAACCAGTTGCAGTGCAGTTTACGACTCGACTCGCTATTTATTTAAATAGAACAGTGTAGCATTTACGTAGTATTCCACTGTACCTGACTGTGTGTTTGTGTGAGTGTGTTTGTGTCGTTCCAATTAGAATAAAACTCATCTCCTGTGCTGCATTGCAAATTATCTTACATAAGGCCACAGCGGGGGCACCTTCATGTATATACAGCAATAAATGTATATATATATGGATCATTCTATATATATAAATTGACGATCTATTGGTTCTGTGTGACAGTGGGGCACAGTGGATTGCAGCTTTGCCTGCCGGCAAATGCTTTTCATTTAATCGATTTGCGTATCGCGCGCAGCAGTTATTGCAGCAGAGTGATAGACGGAGGGGAAGGGCGATGGGGATGGGGGTAGGCGTCATCTAAACTCGGGCAACTTTCATTGCGAGGTCGTCTAATGCACCTCGAATGGCTCGAGCGGGCCTGGTTGGGCTTGCTGAATGTGGATTAAGTGTATGCCAAGGCATTAAGGCAGCGCGCTGCGCTGCTCGATTCGGAAACTTTTAGATCTGAATGCGTCGCAGCCTCGAGTGATTTGTTTTTTAGATTTTCAAAGTGATTGCGGTTATCCCAGTCGGAAACGCAGTCATCGTCATTGCGCCAACTCGCAAGACAACAACAACAACAACAACAGCTGTAAATTGAAATTGAAAACGAAATGTAGAAGAAGAAGAAGTTGACGAAGCAGTAGCAGATTGAAGGCAGACAAAGTAAAAAAAAAAAAAAAAAAATCAGCGCACATTCCAAGTACACACAAAATGTGTAACGCAATCAAATCCATCGTTTCCGGTTTAAGACGCAATTAACCGACTGGGGATTACGTGTAGATGCTCAGACACAGACATTCACCTTACCAGAAAACTCATCTCAACTCATCCCAAGATCTGGCTACGTCTGGTCTTTATATATATACATATATATGTCTCTCTCTATGAACGTCATGGTCAGCCGTTTTGCAGTTTATTCACAACATTTCACTTATTTCTGTCTGTAATTTCAGTTGTATTTCTCCCTCTGTCTCTCTCGACTCTGGTAATTGGCATTTTGAACGTTGCAGACGCACAAATTTTGTTCGATAGTTAAATTGATGAAATGTCATAATTTTTGGTGCGTGTGAGTTTTTTTTTTCTTTCTCATTTCTTATTTTTCCAGTGGCCAATCGCTTAGAAAGTTACTCGATTTTCATAGTCTTAACAATTGGCCATGAAATTTGATGGGAGAAAAATGCCATTCGAAGACTTTCAAAGTCTTTAATTTGAGAAAAATAAGTTTCATTCAGAATATTATAAAAAGGGAGTGTGGAAAAGAGATAAAAATGAGAGATGAGTGTAAATATACTAATATGTATATATTATATATTAATATATGAATTTATATTCTTTTCTGTATACTGGTTTATATGGAGTGTAGAGGACAAGGCTGCTGCTCATTCTCTTACGCATATACATAGCTGAACTTAACTATATTTTAAGCAAATTGTAATACCTGATGAATGGCTGTCATGAAGACTTTCAATACTTTCTGCTACGATAAATGTCAGTAGCTTTTAAGTCTTAAGTCATTTTTGTACTCATTTTTTCATCAGTTTATCTTCTTCGATATACATCATATATACTTCTATCATCTGATCTCGTTCTCGTTCTTGTTACTTTTCTAACTAAATATCGATTGAAGTATGAGCATATGGAAGTCAGCTAAAGACTCCTTCTTCAGCAACTTTTTTTCGATTTTCCCCCTTTTTAATTCCAGTATCTCAATTGTACATTAGATCATGTCCCACACATTAGAAAGGATACCATAGCTTGCCCTTGACCCACTGCACTTTCTGCTCCACTAACATTCAGCCCAAAAACCTGTTTCCCATTTATACGTTCAATTCGCATCAGTTGATCTCGTTAAGAATAGTTCGGTTAATAGCTTGTACATAGATTCGCCTAATTCCTATGTTCTTAACTGCCATTCTAAACAATCTCAAACTAATTAACTTCTTAATGATGTGCACATCCAGCTTCCAGCTTCCACCGTCCGCCTCTGTCCAACCATCCATTCATGGGCTCAACCTGTCCGGGCCAGCCGCTCACTCAACTCGTCTACTTCATTCACTCACTAACCTCCAAGATCGTAAAATTAATGATCTGTTTTGTAGCGCTTCTTCTACGCCCATCTGCCACTTCTCCATCGAGAGTTCGACTGCCATTGCATGACCGAGACGCAGACCAATTCGGAGAGCAACACAATTTAAGACAACCATCAACTTCTATTTAAAATTAAATTAACCTGCTTAATTTGCCAGCCCCAGCCCCAACCCTAGTCTAGCCGTCGCTTCAATCCATTTGCCTCATCCCCGGCCCCAGCAAGTGTTACGACGCACCCAAAAAAAAAAAAAAAAAAAAAAAAAAAAAAACATTCACTCGAAGCAAATGAAAATCGAAAGGCGCTACTAATCGGCCCCGTATGTATGCCTATATAGCCGACTATATCCACGCACAGTTGGCTGTATCTGCATCTGTTGGATACATCTAAACTCTGGCCTGACCGAACATTTCGTGCATTTAACGCACAAATGACGCGTTTAGACACGGCTCTTTGAGGCCTGTTTTGATTTTTTTTTTTTTTTTCTTTTATCGGCTTTCATATTGGCTTCAGTTCGGAATGCCGACCCTTTCACCCTTCACCACGAAGGCTGCTGTGATGGCCAGCTGGCTGCCAAATTTAGCAAAATTCGATTTGATTTTGATCGCTCAATTAGCGTAAAAGTAACATGTCAAAGCTATTAATCACTTTCGAAAATAAAAGATCATAGAGCGCAATAATAACAAGAGACATGCAATCAAAAATGTTGCCCAAAAGCCGCTTCTAAATGCTGTGTGTCTTATGTCTTACGTCATAAGTAATAGATAATGTAATATAATCAAATACCCTGTAATATATATAAACTATCTGCTTTTGTAGTCTACTTCTGCAAGCGTATTATGTGCTAATAAATCTTATCTGCACTCGTTGATCACGGCTTAGGGTTTATCTCTGCTTGATTGATTGATTGATTGATTGAATGTTTGACAGGCTGACTGCACATTTAGAGCTCAGCATTAAATGCAAGCGTGAAGTGAAGTGTAAACTTGAGTTCCTGCCGGAAATTTACTTAAATATGTAAAAAATAAAATATAATAGATTTTTATTGAGAGTCCAATCTAAACAAAATCTAAATAAAATTTATAAAATAATTTTAATTTGTAATATATAAAAATAATTGATAATAATTTTTTGTTCATTACTTTTATCCCAAAAACTGCTAAGAAAATGTACCAAAAATATTCTGAAAACTGCATTAACTTCTCAGTCTGTATTATAATTATAATTCAATTCAAATCTATCTTAAACTTGTATTAGAAAACAATCTCTATTTTTTTTATCTCTCATATATCAGCCTATAGTTACAGTAGCTTCAGTTGCCATTAGCGAACTTTAATCTTAAATTCATTTAGTTGATGCGGCTCAGAAAATACTTCCATTAGCCTGTTGCCCTTATACATGCTAAAGATAACAATAAAAGCGAGAAGCAAAATCCATAAAAAAAAAAATATATTAAATATATAATAATAATAATTCAAAATTGTTGCTCGTGCCGTTGGCAAAAGTGCGTGAATTTAGGCGTAACCCGAAATTATATAATTTATTATTTCTTTTGATTGGCAAAAATTAAAAAGTAACTTGAGCTCCATCTGTAGCTGTGTCTGCTGTAAATGTATATATGGTGTTTGTGTCTGTATTCAGTCTCTCTAACGTGCCACCTCTGCCATACTTCATACTTCCCCTCCCATCCCATCCGTTTGGACAACTCTATTCGCGCTGTTTTGGCTTTTTGAAGTTGAAAACGGCTGCGTCATTGCCCGAACTTCAATTTCATTCATTCATCAATTACAATGCACAAAAGTCGAACGGAACGCTGAAGCCTTGAATCTTGCAGATACATAGATACAGTCATAACTGTAAATGTGTGAGTGTGTAGCTGTGTGTAGCTGTGTGTGTGTGTGTCTATAATGCTTGTGTTTGACATTAAGTTTAATATTTGTCGTAGATCCTGTAATTGCGTTGATTTAGTGCGCGCCAAGCTTTAAGATAGTTAAATGTATCTTTGAGATGCATTAACTATGTATGTGAATTAATATCTGTGTCTGTGTTTTATGGCTTATTTGTTAGTGCTTGACATTAAGTTTAAGACTTATGGCAAATCCTCTAATTTTGCTTATTATATGTGAGTGAGTAGTACTTCAAGGTGCACAAATGTATCTCTGAGATACATTTGCTTAATGTGTGTGAATGAAAAGATTTGCATTTCCGTACTGAGATCCTCTGATAGATAATTGAGACTATTATTGATAGGCGCATTTCCACATACTCAAATGTATCTTGCAGATGCATGAGCTGCAACTGTATCTATAGCTTGAATCGTAGATCCTGTGATTATGCTTATTAAATATGAGCTGTACTTCAGGGTGCTCGATTGTATCTGTGAGATACAAATGCTTGCTACTTACATGCTTGAAGTTGTATATGGTTGTAGTAGTTGTTGCAGCATCAATTTGCTAGCCTCTTCGCGTTTAATTGTACAACGTAGTCTAGTTGCTGCTGCTGCAATTGTTGTTGTTGCTGTTGCTGCTGTGACTGCTGCTGCTGCTGCTGCAGCTATAAAATCCGCACGGATATCCGTTGGCCGGCAGGAAGAAATCAACATTTGAGCACCGTTGGCTATTGCAGCGCTTTACGGATGTTGATAACCTGCATTGGCATTGGCTATAGCTATATAGAGTTGATCTTGTTGCTGCTGCTTTTGTTGTTGTTGTCATTCTGCATAGGCGCAGCAGCAACAACAAGGAGATCAGCGAGCTGCAAAGCCGACGGCGCGTGTGAAAAACGTTTTTTACACCTTTTTTTTAACGGTATTTTGTAGTATTTTAAAAAAAACTTTTGTTTGTTTTTTTTTTTAAGTTTTTATTGAAAAGTGTTTTTGATTTTATAGTTTTGTGATAGTTAGCAGCTGTTTGAGCTTAGTTTTATAGTAGAAACACATAGAATAGAATCTATAAGTAATTCTTAAAAATTATATAAAATGTCTATAGGCAGTTATACAAAATGATTTATATTTATAGAATCAGGTTTGAAAATGTTATATTTTAATTAATTTTCTTGATTTATAAAATTATATTCATATGAGTTTTTGTATTTAAGATTTTGTTTTTTTACACTTTGTACAAACTAAAGACTTGATTTTGTTGTTGTGGCTTTCTTTAGTTGGCTGATTTATGGATTCAGTTAGTTAGTTAATATTGCAATATTAATTAACTGTAATTGTCATATTATTCTTGTTGACACCAATCCGAATCGAGCACTTCCCAGTTTCGCTTAATCAGTTTGACTTATATCGCATGCATTTCTTGACATTATTAATTTATTTATTTTTTTACTTTTATAATTTCATTATGGATTGTCTCTCTTTAATGCCTGCCCATAATCATCATCAGCCTGTACACATGTGCTTCGGGTTGTTGTTGTTGTTGTTGTTGTTGTTGTTATTGTAGCTTTTCCGCAGCTTAGCTCACTTTGCATTTGCATCTGTCACAATTTGCATTAATTACGTTTAAGTATGCAGTTATCATTGATTTAGCACCGATATTCACTTATATGTATAGATTTAGTTCACATTCGTATGTGATACAGCTACTGGGCGCGTCCAAAACTTGATATCTTTTATATAGAACAATTTTTTCTTCTCTATTTTGTGTCATAAATTGTGCCAGCTTAATGGGATAGTTAGGAATTGAAAACTTTAATACAACACGTTTAATTTTATACATTAGTTTTTGCTCTAGTTAGGAATGTAAAAGTTGCTGATTTGTAGCTTAGGTGATGTTTAAGTGCTGGAGAGTTTCGGGCTTAATTCATATTAATATTATTAATTTATATTGAAATTGATCAAAAATAAACGTTTTGCTCCTCTTTTAATTGATAAATTATTCGACTACATTTGCACTCATTTTATGTTAAAGTTGAATATTTCTTATTCTTTTTTTTTTTTTAAACACTGGCTGAGAATAATCCTTGAGCCACGGCCCTCGCAATACACTGCACTGCTACATTTCCATATTGGTCATATGTACCGTTATCTTTTAAGTATTACTCGCGCGCGCTCACATCGCGTTACGTTACGTTGCGTTGCGTTCAGTGTTGGCTTACGTAGTTGGTCGATCGTCTGGGTTATCGTCTGCTGTGGGGCTGCTTGTGTGTGCTTTATTGTTGTTGTTGTTGTAATAGTTATGTGGCGCTGGTGTTGCGACCGACAAGCGACAACACGACCAATAGCTTTGAGACCGTCTCACGGACTGATGATAGGCGGCTAGCGCGCAGCTTCACAGTCAGAGTCACTGGCAGAAGCAGAAGCAGAAGCAGAGGCAGAGTCGAAGTCGGAGTCGAAGCGTCGTCAGAGTGCAAAGCGATTTCGATTTCCTAATAATAAACGCAAAATAGTTATACGGGCAGCAGCGACGTCTTCTGTCTATGTATGGGTGCTCTGAATGAATACGAAACGAGCCGCGAGTCGCGAGACGAGCAGCAGAGACGATGAGTTCCACAAGCAGCAGAGCTAAGCTTAACGGCAGAGCAACCGAAGAGCCGAGCGCAGCGCAGCGTCGCTCAGCAGAGCTAAGCTCAGCATTTTGAGGAAGTCCAGAGACGATGCAATAAATCGAAGCTAATACACTTCTTTCTTAATGTAGAGCACACACCACAGATCGAGCGATCCACAAATCCACACACACACACATACAAACGAATAGAGCAACTGCTGCGAGACGACGACGACCACAAGTACGACGACTTAGAGTTCGACTTCGACTTCGCGTTCGAGTGTTCGGCTGCCTAGACAAGTTTAGCGGCAGCGACGCTGGCAGACAAAACAACAAAACGGTAAATGAGGCAGTCGCGTGCATCCTGCACAGCTGCGCCAACAGTTTTTTTACTCAATGAAAATACGCAGTCGCTGCGCAGCCGGCGCTGAACAGCATTCCAATTGCATCCGAAACTGGGTGGAGATCTTCCGCCCCAGCACGAGTCGTAGCGACACGAAGCCACTAAAAACCCGAAGCTAGACGTTCCACATGCGTTCCACACGAAAGACCAACAAGATATCGTACATAAAGTACAAAACAAAAACCAAATAAACAAAAGTGAGCGCGTCTAGCTGTGCTTGGCAGCAGTCGCCGCATGAAGCTCGCGGCGGCAACAACAATGATGGGGGGCGCAGCTGCTGTTGCCGCTTCTATTGCTGCTGCTACTTCTGCTGGCCAGTTGGCCATGTCCAAGTCCAGGGCTCGTACAATAATTAAGCAGCAGCTTAAGATAAGTCTTAACTGACATGGAGAATGGAAAGTTCAACTACGTCTTTCACTCGGCAACAGTTTGCTGATGGCGATTAACATACGACATACGATACACACATGTGAGTGTGTGTGTTGCAAATGGGAGAAGGGTTTGTGTAGCAGGCATTTGGCTGTCCTACTTCTAAGGCTGTTCCTGGCCATGTTCAAGACCATGTCATGTGGCTTCTACCGAGCTTCTGTGGCTGTGTTGCACGAAATCGATCAAATCAAAAATGACTTTGTGAAGTGACTAACTGCCAGCTGCTCGCTGCTTGCTGCTCGCTGCTCGCTGCCTGTTGCATGCAACATGCTGTCTAACAGTAGCTCGCCTCTCTGCTGCTTGTTTAGATTTTTGAATGAGCCGCAAGTCCAAGTCCAAGTCCAAGTCCAATGGCTGCAACACTTCAAAATGAAAGCACATTCCCTTGTAGAAATTGTACCGTTACGCGATGAAGGCTAACTGCAACTGCAGCCAAACAACTGCAACAGGTACCCAGGTTACTACAACAGCACCAACGATCGTTTGTCCGTTTTATTTTTTTCTCTTGTGTTTTTTTTTTATGGCTGACAGAGACTCGCATCGTCCTCCAGCATCATCCGACACTTGTGGCAGCTTATGGCACAGATTTGCAAATCGCGGCTCCTCTATTATTGTAGCTGTTTGTTGTGGCAGCAACAGCAACAGCAGCAGCAGCAACTATTGCTCTTGCTCTTGGTCTTGCTGTTGCTGTTGCTGTTGTTATTGTTACTGATGATCTCGTGCCCCTCTCTGTCGCTCTGTCGCCCTGCCCCTCTGTGGGGCAGCTCGGCCGCGTGCCTCTTATTTATTTGAGTCAATGAGTTCACAACTATTTTTTTTTTTTTTTGCTTCTATCCCATTTTAAGTTAATGGCTTTTTGTTGCCGTTGCCGTTGTTGTTGCTGTTGCTGTTGCTGTTGTGTGGCATGTGGCATGTGGCAAGGAAGCATCTTGTTGGCTTGCACTGATTGATGGCCCGATAATGCTTAAGTGGCAAGATGCTGATATGTGCAATGAGTTGCAATACCCAATTCCACTAAAGATTTATCGCTCACCTCTTAATGAGTCCCCAAAAAGCCGAAAAACTTTAATTAATTTTTTCCTTTAATGTTAAAGCTCAAACTGAAGCCTCTTAACTAACTGAATTTATTGTGTAAGAAAAGGAAAACTGAAAAGTACTTTAAGCCAAAGAAGTATTCATATATCGAGTCTAAAAATCGTTTTAGATATGGAAAATGTAGAAGATAAAGTCAAAAGATGATTTTCGTACGATTCAAATATCTATTTAATAATACATAAATCAAACAAATTTTAAATTTAAAATTATTTATGTATTATATTTTAACAAATATGTTTAAATAAATTAAAAATATAAACTTTTTATCATATGAGTTGAATTATTTTTTTGATTTTCGTAAGCTCAAAATAAATTGTTGTGGCTTCGTTCATCGTTTGAAATAAAGAAATAAATAAATAATAAATCATTTATTAACATTTAGTAACATTTTAATATATGCAAAATCTATAAAAACTTTTTATTAAAAAGATAACTTTTTAATAATAATTTAATATAAGATTTAGTTTTTCTATTTTAAAAATTTTAATTATAATTTTTTTATAAATTTCTTTTCATTTTTCAATGACTTAAACTTATTCATCATTATGATATTTTCATTTTATTATTTTATAAATTTTCTTGCTACATTCTCTTAGAGACTCTTTAAGTGGATCATTCGTTCATCTAAACGTTTCTAATACTCATTGATCTAGAATGAGTTTTATGAGTTTCTAATAGCCAAGCGATTTCCATTTGAAGCTGGCAATTTCTCAACCTTTCTATTTCCTAAAAACGTTCAAGATCGGGGTCGAGCCAATATAAATCATGTTTAGCTACGCTTAGTAAATGGTTTCCTGTATTTAAAAAAAAAAAAAATAATAAATAAATATATCTATGTTTTAAACGAATATTTAAATACGTAGCGAGCAGTGCATGAAAATTAACATAAACGAGACTCGCAATGCCCATAAACAAGCGATGCCATTCAAATTGATATGTTCAATATAATTAGCCAGACAAACAACAACAACAGCAGCAACAATAGCAACAATTTAAAAAACGTTTAGCTTATGGTTTAAAGCCTTTTACTAAATGGCCAATAACAACAACACTAACGGCAAGCATGCAAATAAAAAGAGGAATTTGATAAATTTATGCGCAAAATAGAAAACAAAATTGAGAGGAACACCAACAACACCAGCCACAACAACAACGACAACATGAGCGAGAGCAACGGCAACAGCAACAGCAATGGCCGGCAACAACAGCTCTAGCAACAACAACAACAACAACAACAACGACAGCGCTTAGGAGCTTTAGCACTTCTCGCTGCCCTCGTGCGCCTACCCTTAACGGCAGCTGCTGCACATAATTGGCTCACAGCGAAAAGCAAAAACAAAAACATAACGAAAGAAGAAGAAGAAAAAAAAAATAATAAAAAGCTCGTAAAGTTTTGTTGGGTTTTGTGTGTGCGCGCAGAAGACCCGCCCGCCAGTTGAAGCCGTTGTTGTTGTTGCTGCTTGTCGCTGCTTGTTGTTGCTTGTTATTTAAACGTTTTCAAATCGCGCAGCGAATGAAAACGAAAGAAAAAATGAAATACATCGAAAGTGAGCATATGTATGTGCATGTGTGTGTGTGTGTGTGTGTGCCTGTGTCTCTGACTGTGTGTGTGTGTATATAATATATACATATGTCGGACGTATCAGCGACGCGCGCCTTCAAACAAACTTTGCATGGGGCCGGCAATGCGCGCGCGCGCAGCAGCAGCAGCAGCAGCAGTGAGAGAACGAGCCACTCAGTTGGATCTTGTGGACTCTGGGGACTCTGAGGGGTGCGGCTGGGCTTGCCGTCGACTTCAAATTGATATAACTGCGCTGAGCTGAGCAGAGCTGAGCTTGTCGCGGACCCGAGCCGAGTGCGCGTACGATTGCCCAGCATCGCTTACGACAAACACCATCAGCATATGCCAAGCGATTCGCTGCTGTCGTCTCAGTTACAACCGTTCGGTTGTCAGTGGCCCCTAGCTAAATATATAACATATATGTATGTATTGACATATAGTTCAGTTTATATGTGCATATATATATTTTGTATAGCTGAACAGCGTCGAGTTGTAGCAGCATAGAACCTATGTATGAATCTGTTCTTATTTACAATTTATTTGAATTTATGAATTGAATTTATTTATAGTTATAAGAGAATTATATTTATAATTATATTTTTTTGTGAATAAGTTGATATATATATTTTATATAAATTTATATTTATTTAAGTATTTTTAACTGACTTACGGATTTATTAAATTAAAATAAGTAAATGTGATTTATCATCATCATGATCAAGGAATAATTCTTCATTGTTCTTCAAAGATTTCTCGTTTATATTTTGTGATTTAAATATATAAATATACAGATGTTCATTCATTCTATGGAACTAGAAGTATTTTTTTTTTATTAAATATTAAAATATTAATATCAAAATATTTTGTGTAGGAATTTATATTTATTAATGTGAAAAAATCATTATTAAAATATAAAAAAATATATATAAATATATTAGTATTTAAATATTTTCAGTGAGTTTTTTTATAGAAAAAATTTAATTTATTAGGTAAGGCAAATAAAACATTCACTTAATGTTGTTGATATTATTGAGAATGAATGTCTTTATATTTACTTAAGCAATATTTTAAATATCTATAATAATAATAGATCTTATATTTACCTTTTCTCTTTTCAATCTATATTAACTAGTGTATATAAAATTCGTTGTACGTTTAACTTATTTACAGATTTCCTTTTTTTTTATGTTATTGTTTTCTTAAATACTATATACTCGCGCACTTTTTTATTCATATATGTTTCTCGCTCTTTTATGTACAGCACTAAACGTTCTGCAATTGGCTCATTTAAACGCTGCGTACGCGCTCGTCAGAGCTAGGCCACACACACTCGAGCAAACACACACACACACACACCTTAGCACTCATACACTCACACACTCCCACACACACATACATATATGAAGAGCTGCCTGTGTTTTCGTTCGTTTCTAATTATACGATAGGTGCGCTGCGAGCCATGAAACGTGCGGGGTCTGACCTTCTGTGCAACGCTTAGGAGCTGCCCAACTAAGTGAGTCGGAATCCGAGTGCAACTCAAGCTGCGCGGTTGCATTTGCCCCTTAGCTGTCTCAAAATAGTTTTTGTTTTTGTTTTTATTTATTTTTTTCTTTTTAGTGGATTATTAAATATTAGTTGGTGAAAAAGGCTTCTGTGGCGGCAGCTATTATTATTTCATGCATCTATTGGGATTTAATTATTGCAATTTAAGTTGAAATGGAAATAGTTTTTCATACTCATTATTCCACAAGTCTGGGGCGCGGCGGAGTATGCTCGACTAAGAGTACGCTGATCTTGTCATTGAGCTCAATTTAGAGTGCAATCTACTGTTAATTAACTGTTCTTAAATATTGTTAATAATTATTAAATGTTGCTTAATTGAGAGTTACAAATATTAATTGTTTCTATATTAATTGTTAAGTGTGAATCAGGCGACATTGCTGATAGCTGATGCAATACAATTTATTGGAAATTTAGATTATATTGTTGTTGTGGTAAGCAGGAGGATATTGAATCTATGTAAGAGATAGAGATAGATAGATAAGAGATGGAGAGTTGAAATGATTACATAAAATATATATATATATTTTTTTGGTTAGGATCGAAACTAGAGAGATCAGTCTCTCTGTACACTGTCTAGCTGACTTTCTCAGTATTTCTGTCTTTCTTTGTCTGTCTGTGTTTTTGTCTTTCTCTCTCTCTCTCTCTCTCTTTCTCTCTCTCACTCTCTCTCTCTCTCTCTCTCTCTCGCTCTCTGTATCTCTCAATGATTTACTGGGTTCATATTTCTTTCTGTCGCTCTCTCTATATATCTCAGTGATTTACTCTTCATATTTCACTCACTCTATTCCTCTCTTGCTCCCACTCTCTTTCTTTCAAAAGGTCTCACCCTCTTTTCTTTCTCACTGTGAGTCTCAATATCCCTTCTCTCACTTGGCCTGTTAAGCAGTCTCTCTCACTGTCTCAATGTGATTGCCTGACTGTTTTCTCTTTTCCTCCAGTCTCTCTCGTTTCTCTCTTATCTTTCAGTGTGTGCTTGTCTGTCTCTCTGTATGCCAGTTTCTATCTATCTCTTTTTCTATTATCTCAATCCCACTCCTTCTGTTTTTCTGACTCACTCAGTCTCATTCTCTCTCACTCTCTATCTCTGTCTTCCTGCCTCTTTCGTTCTATTTCTCTGGCTCTTTCTACACATATATATGCCTCCCTCTTTCTACATCTTACTTTGCTATGTTTTGACTAATAAGATTTGAAAAATAAAATAAGTCTTTACCCAACTTGTAAATATATAAATATATTTGAAGTCTTAAAAGCTCTTTATTCATTACAAATTCTCATTATGGCAATCCATTATTCATAGGAGCAAATCGCTCAATGAAATCGTGTTCGCTGGTCATCTGCCTACTCGACCCGATCTGCTGCTGATCTGCCTGATCTGTTGATCTGCCCTCGACTTCATTTCTGTTTGTTTTCTTTTCTATTTCTGTAATATACTATTTTTTTCTCTTCTCTTTTTTGCTTCTCTTTTATTTTTCAAGTAACCAAAACAAGTAATCTGATATATTTGTCTAACATGGTTGGCATTAAGCTCTTGGTAACATTTCCGCATTTCAAATGATTTTTAATTATTATTTTTTTTTTGTCAGACGCCTACACACACGAAACATCGAAGACTGCCTCCAAGTGGATCTGTCGCCTTCTCTCTCACTCTCTCACTCTTCATCTCTCTCAAATGTCAGGCTTATTACGAGCTGTATTTTCGAGCCTTATCAAGTGCTTTTTTTGGATCTATCCAAGTGTGTGTGTGTGTTGGTACATCTCTATGTGGGTGCCTAAGCTCCATTGATGACACGTCATTTCTGGCATAGACATCTTCGTCAAATGTGTTAAGTCGAGTGAGAAAACCGAAACCGAAACCAAAACCGAATAGCTTTGAAAGAAAACAGGTCTTCTCCCAGCTAGGAGGAGGGAAGTGTCAATAAAATGTCATGAAAAGCCACTTAGCTCAGCAATTCTGTGTGTGCGTGTGTCTACATACATACATATATATATGTGTGTGTGTGTGTAGCTGGAGAAGCAGCCTCACCCAAAGCACTTTAAACTTTGGCCACATCCGCTGTGGGGTTTGCCCCACTGAGCATTTGTCAAATTTTATCACCAGTTTTGTTGTGGTTCTGTGTTTCCAATATTTCTTCTATCTCTATTTTTTTCAATATTTTTTTTGCACTGTTATTGCTTTGATTTAAATCAGTCTACTGACCCAAAAGTTCAGGCCACGGAAATTGCAAATTTAATAATTGAGTAGACGCCAAAAAGGCAGCTAGAGCTACGAGTCAAGTTAATGTAAGCCAAAAAGCAAGGGGGCTTATTAATGCCAGATAACCTTGGCTGATTTAATTTCTTGTTCGCGGCCTGGGTGATTACTACAACAACAACAACAACAACAACAATAGCAATAACAATAACAATAACAAAAGAAACAAACAACAACGTCAGCAAAACAGCAGCAGGAAAAATCAAAAACTTGCACAATTTCGACACTAAACGACGATCTTTGAGTTCGACTTGAGCTTAGTCAAGATATATATATATATATATATATATATAATTTGTTGCTTCGGGTGCCAGTTAGTCGCATATTTAATTAAGAGATTGAGACCCAGAAAAAGAAAAAAATAGTGTTGAACAATGGGTACATGCTGTTGGCAGCACGAGTCAGCTGCACTACACTGCGAGAAAAGCTCGTTAAATTAATCGCTAGAAGCATATTCAGACGATCTGTCGACCATTTGCGTTATGTAACACGGTGGAGTAGTGCGCTCATCGAACTCAAGCTTTGAAGGCCTTCGGCACACTAGGAACCAGGAGAAATAGATGTTCTCCGTCATTGGCTCGGGTATGTGTTCCGTTAGCGTATGCAGCCAACTGTTGATCTCATTTATGCTCTTGATCGATCCCTCCATAATACCCATGGCATCTTCATGTTCATATGAATAGATAATATAGCCATGGACATTTTCCTCGCGACAGCGAGCGATCAGCATCGAAGTGAGCTCTCTGTCGTCGACTTTCAATGCGTGCAGCTGGAACTCCACATAATACAGGGTGTCATTGGTGAGCGCCGTCTTTCTGCGATCCCGACACACCTTGCACGTACAGAAGCATAATTTCGAATTGGAATCCACACCTGAACACTCCTCTGATGGCGTTTCCCCAACACTTTCCGTCTCATTTTCCATAGCCAATACGCGGCTAGCAACCAATTTCATATACCTTGTGGAATCGAATGAGAATTGCGTCTTTAATAGATCCATTTTGGTTGATATTTTATATATATAAGATATATATATTATAATATATTTTTTAAATTATTCGGATATTTTATAAAAGTTGTTTCGTTGCCTTTGGAATGCCTTAAAATGAGAACTTTGCTAGGGCAAAGGCTGAGGATTTGAGAAATATATTTCAAAGCTATGTATATTGCAAAGTTCAATGAAATATTATAATATTTTATATATATGAATGCATCAAAAGAATTAGGAAAAATAAATTTCATTTAATCTTATATCTTATGAAGATTTTTATGAAATGTCTTCAGTATATTTGTGTTTTATAGTAAAGATTTATATGTTGGCTAATTTAAAAAAATGTGTTTGTTAACGTGAAAATATTTGAAACACTCAATCACAATCAATGCCCAAATCGTAGCAGTCGCTTGTTCTCCTATAAGAGTTCAAAAGATTGGAATTGACATATATAATATATGTGTACATACAAATATATATACGAGTGTATATATCTTTGCATACATATATTTTTCATAAATTTCAATAACAGTTCAAGAAACAGTTCTATTAGCTCGTTCATATATCAACAAAGATGTCTATGCAATTTGAGCTCAGCGAACCGGTTGCAGTCTACAGGGTATCCTACAAGCTGTATCTCACCGATGTCAAGGCTCTGATGCCACGTGCCGCCATTAAGGCCACCGAGCTGAATGTGCGCGGTTATATGACGCTCACTCAATGTGGATATGCTGTAAGCGGCGAGCTGGAGGGCACACAGGATAAGCTGCAGCAGATGATGTCCTGGCTGCAGCAGGAGGTGCCCAAGGGTAGCGAACTACCCAAGTTTGGCCAATATCAGCTGCAACTGAAGCCCGGCTACGATGATTTCTTCTGTTGTTAAATGTAACCAAATAACGAAACTCTAAATAAAAATGTTGCAAGTGCCACGAAATTTGTTTCGAGTGCAGCTCTATCATAAACAATAACAATCTGTCGAGCAGCGACGACTATTGAACAATGGATCAGTCGAGCTGCTGTGGCTGCTGCAGTTGCTGTTGCCAGTTGCTATTACTGCTGACTTTTCAAAGTCAAAAACGCGATTGTATCATCAGTTTTTAGTATATTTTAATGCTCGCTAGTCTAATGAAAGTGGGTATATGGGATTGCGAGAGCTGGATTGATATTCTTATACTTCTGAATCATTTCTGTAGGTAAGAGAGGTTGAGAAGATCCCCACAGCAAATTCAAACGTTGGTATTGGAAAATATGTTTATAAATATTTATCTATCTATATTATCTATCTATCTCTAACTATTTATAACCTAACAACAATAACTTCTGTTATATTGATGATATTGTTAGAGATTATTTTATTTTTAGATTCTTCGAGGCAAATAGATATCTTAAGGATAGACTTTTAAGATTAGAGATGTATCAAGATTCTGGGATTATTTAGGCTACAGCCAGAATTAGTAGGAAATCGGGAAAAGAGTCTTTTAACTGTAGTCAGCAAAATTCATTATGAGAGGATTTAATAGTTAGAAAATTCCATCGAGTGCATCGCTCAATAAATTTGCTAGATTTTATAAGCCTAGAACGAGCATTGAACAGCAGGTTCAATACGTTTGCAAAGTTCTTGTTTTGCTTTTCATTTTCTGTTGAGGGCGCGGGTGACTCTGATTTGTGCAGATAGAAGAAAAAAAAAAGTTGCAAACAATGAGCCATAGCCGCGAAGAAAAATACAAAAAGAATTGAGCCAAGTTTGGCCCAGTGAGCCAAGTCAAGCCGAGCCGCCTCAGCAGCAGCAGCAGCAGTCGCAACAATCGAATCAATTCATTTTTCTAGGGCGTACTATGCCACTTGAACGTTGAACTGCAGACGCCCCAATGCTGACTACTGTGAAGGCGACCGATCTTAACTGCCGAGCAGCTCCATTGTTATTGTTATTAAGCTAGCAGCAGCAGCAGCAACAGTTGCTGTGGAAGCAGCAGCAGCAGCAGCAGCAGCAGCACTTGGTCTTGATCGTGCCCTGGCACTAGTCATTTTATTATTTTCAAGATTTCTTGGCGCTACTTGGCTCATTTCGCAACACTGGTCGGTGTGCGCGCCTACCTCTGCCCCAACTCTTTTGCCATAATTCATGCTGCCGCTGCTGCTGCAGATTTATGGGCTTCGCTTAAATGGGAGCAAAGCGTTCTTGAAGCCAGGATTACGACGTAACATTTGAACAGGCAATGGCAATTCAATTAGACCTAAATGCTGTCAACAGCCAGGCAACAACAACAACAACAACAACGACAGCAGCAGCAGCAACAACAGCTGTGAAATAGACAGCAAAGCAGAGCCAAGTGTCGTCTGGTCTGTTGTGTCTGCTGTGTCTGTTGTCTGCTGTCTGTTGTCTGTTGTCTGTTGTTGTGCGCCTCGTGTTGCATAATATTTTATGCATGCAGAGCGCTTGCATATTGTTGCAACATGCTGCCATGCTGTTGATGATGATGCATAGCCTCCAGAATTGCCACGTTGCCCCTCCCTGAAAAAAAGCGATACCAGTAAGAGTGATCTAGTCGAGAGTGCTCGACGAGCAATTACCCTGTGGCTGCAACATAGAAATCTAGCCAAAGAGCTGATGTTGCATTGAGAGGTCATTATTCTGAAATATATTTATATACCTAAAATACTATCTAAACTGAATACGTTGTTGCTCTGATGGAGAATGAAATAATATGTTTTAGATCTCTGTCACGTGTCCTGTTTTAAATTCAGATTTATAGAAGATATGCTTGAATTAATTAGAAATTTACATGAAATGATATCGATTTCCTTCGGTTGGAATTCTTTCATTTAATTCATTCAGAATTGTTCTTTTAATATAGCAATTTTATTAACATCTGTCACATGGACTCATTGTAGATTAATTGAAGAAAACAACTCACAGGCAACTCCAGGCGTATTATATTTTTCGATAAATATCAATGTGCGTGACTTATAGCAGCTATCGATAGCTTTGACCCTCCTTTTCTTTGTAAGTAAGTTAAGCATACATGCTGATGACTTGTAAGAGTATACATATACATGCCTTGATTTACCTGTTGATCCCCATCAGATATTTTTATATGTTCTATATGCCTCCCTTCTAGTAAAGGCATCTTCATTTCAACTTATCGCTAATACATAATAAATTAATAATAATCTCCAGCCCCATAGGCACATGGCTGCCCACCCTTTAGCAGAGTCTCGTCTCTTTCACCTTTTGTCAGCTAGTATAGGGTATATGCGAAACAAAAAATCAAGTCTGCCCGACCGTCAGACAGTCCTGCGCCAAGGCGTCCAGCTGTGCGCCGGCTCCAGTCGCCTCGGCTCGTAAGTGTGTCGAATATTCAAGTGAAAATTTCCCGCATAGAGCTCAAAGTCAGTCAAATCAGCGAGTGCGGCGCTTGTCTTGCGCGGCTCTAGTGGGTTGGTGTGTGTCTGTCTACCTGTGTGTGTGTGTGTGTGTGTGTGTGTTTGCCAATTCGTATATCCATGGCATGTGCATGGGCCATATAGATACAAATGTATCTGTATCTGTATCTGGTGCTGCTGCTATGCACATGGAGCTTTCATAGGTGGGTAGCTGCGATTGCCTTTCGACTGGTATTTCGCTTGCGTCTTTTGATTAGAGACTGAGCCAAAACTTGTTACAGTTGTTCTTGTTGCTCTCGTTGCTGTTTGTTGTTGTTGTTGTTGTCTGTGTTGCTGTTATTGTTATTGTTGCTGCAGCTCTTTAAGTCGAACAATTACATTTTAAGCGTAGCTCAACCTTGGATACCGTTATATATCTAGCTGTTGTTGGGCGTGTGTGTACGTCAACTGGTGGGCAAATAACACAGCGAACATATTCTTAGACAAGTTCTTACAGTCAAGATAGAGTAGGTGGCAATACCAGTTGCATTGCAAATGATCATGTTGAATGAATGAATAGAGCTATTAAATGGGAATCCGTATATATATGAATTCAGAAAATTAATAGCAGAGATAATATTGTTGTTTATAATTATAAACAATATTTGTATTTTTTAATATTTATTGTTTATATTTTTCTTTTATTTATATTTTTATCTATATTTTTATTGTAAAAGAAATCTCTGTCTTTCTTGCCATATATATTATCTCCATAAATCTATGCTTAACCATATTAAATTATTAAATTAAAAATTTAAAAATTAAAATTATATTTAGTCTAGCGCAAAATTTGCGCACAGTAGTTGCAGCTAGTTCTAAGTGGTGTAGCAAATGTTTATTGGGTTTGATGGCAAAGCGCACCGCTGGGCTAAACACGATTCAGCAATCTGCAAACGTCTCGTTGGCTTCGACGTCTTTGGCAACAGTCGAAACAGATCGCCAGTCAGCCCCGGAGCAGCAGACCTGGCCAGGCCAGACCACAGCCAAAGCCACAGCCACAGCCAGAGCCAGAGCCGACAGAGCTGACAGTCAGACAGCCGAACGGACAGACAGAGAGACAGTCAGCCGGGCCAAGTTAAGAGCGAGTCGACCACACCCGCACACTTCATTATTTTTATGTCGCCCGTGGTGGTACGATTTAAACGACAACGGGCGACGGCTGCAGATTGTGGAGCAGTGGCAGCACTGGCTGGGATGCAGCCAGGGGTGGGGGAGGGTGGCACAGAGAACGTGGCACGACATTCGGCGTTTTGGTGGCGTCTCTGTGCAGTTAGAGAGCAGCACCACAAACCGAAAAGCAACTCCAAGAAATTAGACGCAAGTCAAAGAGTAGCCTCAGCAGATTCAGACCCAAAAACTGAGTTGGGCACGGGCTGAGGTACAGGGCATCACGTATTGGATATCGGCTATAGCTATTTGAAAGTTAAAAAAAAAAAATGTATATATATATATATATATATATATATATATATATATTTTATTTATTTATTTTTAGCTTAAAGAGTTTATAAATTTGCAGATGATGTCCATGGAAAGTATGTTAAGAATGATGCAAGTATTATATATATATTTTTTAAATAAAAAAATTAATTTTTTATGCGAAAATTCTTATTTTACTATTATTTATATATTTTTTTTTTATTATATGTATTAATATTTTTTTTTTTTTTATAATTTCAGAAATTAATGTAAAATATAAAATATAGATAAGTTATCTTCCACCTCATTTTATAAAAATATTTATATTTTAATAAATAATACATTTCGTATTAGTTTATATATACTTTTAATTGAAAAATTAGTTTTGAATTAGAAAAGTAAATTAGTTGAAATCTTAGGAAATTTTTTTGAAACATTCTTCAAACAAATATTAAAGAAATCCTTTGTTAAAAAGAAAACAAATCCTAACAAAATTTAATGCATTTAGTTGCCTAGCCCAAGAGTTATATCCAGCTTGAAAGCTTTAACCAAATTTTGGGGCACGGGCTGTAGCTGCCGAAGCTGCTTGGCTTAATGTGCCCAGGCACATCTCATGTTGATGTTACAATTGCTGGTTGTTCGTTTTTTGGGTTCTGTTTTTCTGGGCTTGTGGGGATCGTGCGCCAGCGCAAATGCACCTAGTGGGGCCTGAAAATTTGTAGCGCCTGCAAAAAAAAAAAGAAAAAAAAAACTGAAAAAAGGCAGCTGCAACAACTGCAACAGCAACAACAATAACAACAACAATTATCTACAATTACAACAACGGCAGGCTGCCAAAAAGTCGTTACTGTTCGAAGAGCTGTGGCTATACACTTGAAGAAAAAATCTTATCAATTGAGTGGCTAAGTTAAGTCTGCAATTTGACTGAAATAGTTTGCTTTGCAATATATATATATATATATAATATTAAATTAAATTTAATTCTATATAAAATATTTTTTGCGTCTGTAGACACAGTTCCCTTAATATCTCTGGCCAACTTTCTTTGAGTGCAGTTTTATATATCGTATTACGCCTTCTAATGCGATCCGCAGCCTCTGCGCTTGGGTCTTAGGCAGACTCCAATGTAATTTATCTTGATGTTTAAATCAATAATACGTATAACGCCATCCATCCAAAGTTGTTATTTCTCCAACATACACACGATTATATATATAAAATTTAATAGCTGTTGTTGCTGCTGGTAGTTGGTGTATTTTGTTGTTGTAGCTGTTCGCTGTTTGATTGTTATTGAAATTTTCAATATGCGGCCGCTTGCGGAGTTTATTAAGGCACGAACCGCACTTTGACGACGGCTCCTCGTCGAGTGCCTTCATAATTATTGCCATAGGCTTTGATCTGGTTTCGTTCTGGCAGCTCCACAGAGCAGCTCTATCTGCATCTGCATTCGTATCTGTATATGTATCTGCATCTACATCTACATCTGTATCTGCATCTGCATCTGCATTTGTATCTTTGTGTGTGTGTGTGCCGCTTTGGCATGCAGCCGCCTCAGTAGGCCGTCGCGATTCTGGTCTGGCGTCTACGCCTATTCGTCTGCCTAGGCTATGACAGTTGGGCGCTCGGATATGGTTCTATTGTTCGCCGTGTAGCCTGAAGAGCTGCCGGGTATCTGTATTTAGCGGTGGGCGGGTATTGTTTCGTAATTGTGAAATATGTTGTCATGGTCTAAGTTATTGTCGGCTCTCGTTTAGATGCGACAAATGCGCTACATTTAGGCGGCGTACATGATTTTTATAGAGCAGCATTGTTTGTTTAGATTGTCAAAAGGTAAAACAGCGATAAAAATAATTTTACATGGACAATTTTGTAGAGTTCTGCTGATACGCTACAAATGTGGAGACTTATAGCAATGGCTTATAGTATTTCATATTCTAATTGTTGATTGATTAAATTTAAGTAATTTGGATTGTAAATTACATATTTTGAAAAAAGTCTACAATTTTGAAGAGCTATATCTATCATTGCCTTCACATTTATTCATAAATAATCGTTTGCTATCAACTTATATATATAATACTTGGCTCATTTTAAAGGTCTTCACTTTTGAAGAGTTCATAAAAATAGCCATAAATAATAGATTATTACCAATAAAGCTACTTTCTAGCGATCATTACATCACTTATTATCATAACGCAGTAATTGGTGTCGAATGAGCATTCTAGCTCATAATAAATATCTCCACTTTTGGAGAATTGCTTTCCGATGTTATTATTATGTTAATTAAGCAGTTGCTTTGCCATAAATATGCATTTAAAGCAGCCTGTGGATATTTTAAAAAGTCTCCAATTTTGTAGAGTTCATAAAAATGTCCATATTCGCTGGCAGCAGCACTAATAGTGTTACTGCCTCGCCATCATTAGTGCGGCTAGTCATAGAGCTGGAGGTGGTTTTAGACAACGCCGCCACCACCGCCAGCACCACTGTGCGTATGAGTGCTGCTCGTTGTCGTTGCGCATACGCCGCACACGCCGCGGCCAAACGACGCTCGTATTTGTGGGCTATAAAAACAGCAAACGATGGTGAGCCGAATGTGGCACCAACACATCGACACCGGCACGTTTTAGTGCCCATTAACGAGCAATTGCAATTTAAACTGGATCGCTCAGTTAGCAATTTGGAGCGTTGCTTTTATGCAACAGCGCAGTCAGCGTGGCCGTCGTCGTCGTCGTCGTCGTCGTTGCAGTTGCAGTTGTGGTATTTTGGACAAATGTAGATTTTTTTCATCATTTTTTTTATTCGCCAAGCAACGGACGACGATGGCGAGTTGAGTGGCCTGTGGGCCACCGAGCAGATTCGACGGGACGGCCTCAGTCAGCAGCAGCAGCAGCAGCCGCAATGTCCGCCCCGACAACGCCACGTACGCGCCAAGGTGTGCATAGGCTGTTTGTTGTTGTTGTTGCTGTAGTTGTTGGCGGCGGCGGCAGCTTACAATGCATTTCATCAGGCAGCAGCTGCCTGGGCTGCCATAGCTTAGACACACTCTTGATTTTGTGCCTCTTAGATTATACGTTACGTTTCTGCGTTCGCTTGGACCAAGCAATAGATACATAGATACAGATACTTCACAGTCTGTATGTGTGTGTGTGTGTGTGTGCTGTATATTTCTTTGGCTAATAGCAAAATGTTGGCTATATGGCCCTGCTTCGTTAGATATAGATAGCATTCGATTTTCGCTCAGCCGGCTGCAGTTGTTGCTGGCATGCCTTCCTTGGCAGATAATCAGGCAGGCAGCCAGCCAGGCAGTCAGGCAGTCAGGCGGCCAGGCGGCCAGGCGGGCTGGCAGCTTGGGCACAGTTGGTGCTGGCCGGATGGCAGTTGCTGCCGCTGCTGCTGCTGCTGTTGCTGCTGCGCCTAATGCAAAAATTCGATCAGCTGCATTTTCAGATCTCGACCCATATTTTGCTATATATTTTTGTTGCCGCCGCTGCTTAAACTGGTTTCGATTTGCATACACGTTGGACGCAGGAGTGCGATGAGTGTGCTTAGTCATATTGGGCGGCCATTAGAATGCCGCGGTGCGGCGCGTCGTAGTTGCAGTTGCTGAAAAAAATAAAATAGAAAAAAAAATAAATAAAAATAAAACCGAAATAGAAGTAAAAGAATATCCATTGGTCCCCACCTAAACTAGTTTTCCAATGTTTTTTAGAGCAGACAGAGACTTTTTTGCTTGCCACATTCGTTTCGTGTGTTTGCTGCTGCATTTATTGCTGTTGTTGCTGTTGCATGTTGCAATCGATTGCGAAACGAAATGTGCGACCCACTGCGACTAATCTTCACAGGCAGCAGGCAGCAATTCGCATTGGGCAGGCAGCATCAAGAGCCACAGCCTTTAAAAGCTCTCATGTTGTTGTTGTTGGCATTGTTTCCTTGCTTGTTTGTAATTAAGCATACGTCGTGTGGCACATGGGATGCCAGCCAGCGCCTCGTATCTAACAGATACTTTCACAATTTGCTGCCGCTGCTGCTGCTGCTGCTGACCAACTGCAACGGCAACAAGAACAACAGCAACACCCGTTGCCATTGTCGACAACTTCAAATTGTAACACACTCAAATTCTAAGGTGTGCCAAGACGGCCATTTAGATTGTGGTACATGCATTATCGGATACCGCTCCCCGTCCACCCTCACCTCTCCTCTCACCAATCAGCTGCCCTCCCAGCTGAGGTGTCCGCCTGAGCGAGCGCGTGTTGCTGCCGCCGACAGGGAAGGCCAAGAATTTGTCGGCTAATAGAGAATGGCGAGCGCACTTAATGATGCCAACTTGTGTCGCCCCGATAAATTCAATATAAATAAATAAAAATCAACTTAAAATAACAACAACGACAGTAAGAGCAAGTGCAAGAGCTGCGCCAGCTAACAACGCTAACAAATTGTCAAAGCAACATTTTATTAAAAAAAAAATAAAATAAAATAAATAAATAAATAACTTAAAGATGAAAATCTTTATGAATTTACTATTTGAAATGAATAAAAATAAAGCGAAAAAATTGTAAGTGCATGCAAATATTTATTGAAAATTATTTTCAATATTTAATAAATTAATGTTGATTAATATTAAATAAATTTGTTAAAGAATTATATTTAACTATATATAGACAGCAACCAAGAGAGCCAAGAGAAGGAGTCTGAGAGAGAGAGAGAGAGAGAGAGAAAGACCGTGATCTTCAATGTATATCAGATAACATAGAAATATATTTGTTCGACATGCTAAGATCAATGTAATATTGAGTTCCATTATAATTCCCATTCAATATGTATATATAAATAACATATTAATCGAATCACTTTGCCCACATATATGCTAAATATAAGCACATGCTGCTCGACATCATGAATAATTCTCAATCTATACTATATTATAAGTTAATTATTATCTTAAATATTTATACTTACAAATAACTATGAATTTGTATTTATATAATAAATAAGTAAGAAGATAAGTAAATGTTGTTGAGTTATAAATTACACGCAATGCATAAATCGCCGATTGCCGATTGCCGATCGCCGATCGACGATCGCCAATAATGTTGTTCCCCAAATACAACAACAACGACAGCAACGAAAACTCAACTGAACTGCTGCAAAGTGAGGCGTATAAACAAGCCATAAGCATTTTTATGATCGCTTCTCAATTAAACAACTACTCGATGTTGCTGGTGTTGTTGCTGTTGTTGTTGCTGATCTGGCTAGGCAGACTGTCGCAGACAGCATCCATGTATACTAGATCTGTCTGGTCTCTGTGTACGTCTGTCTCTGTTTCGCTCGCTGTAGCCAACTCTCTCACACTTTATCGCTGCCAATCGAATGCTGCGTTTGACGCAATTAAATTGTCACTTTTCGTTTTGTTGAGGCGATATTTAAGTGCACTGGTTTGACTTGAACCGCCTCATAGCAATAGTTGTTGTTGCTGCTGCTGCAGCGAGACATCGTCTATAAGTTGTAGACAATCGCGTCGTATCTAAGTCTAGCAACAATTTGCCGCCTTCCTTAATTCTTATCGTCACATAATAATTTCACATTGGCAAATTCTTGCTAATTAGTTAATTGCTCAACACACACACACACACACACACAATTGCATGTAAATTCTATGTCTAGAATATCTTTTGTATCGTTGTTTATTTTAATGCTTTCAGCACGTGTTTCTCTGTGTTCGGCAGGCCAATACAAATTTGTGCAATCTTTTCGCCATTATCGCAAATCTTTATTTTATTTTGCCTTTCGATTTTGTTTCGCGATTTGAATTAAATTAAAAATTCTTGAATTATTGCCGTTTTTTGATCAATTCACTTTATTTATGATTTGAATATATCTCTATTTAAGTAGCATTTAATGCTTCAAGTTCAACTTTCTATTTTGACTCAAATTAAGTTTATACTTTTAATAATGACTTGATTCATTTGCAGCAATAATTATTAACGCATTTAGTTCATTTTATGATGTAGTTAAGTTTTAAGTAAATCAACTTTTTAATTTTACAAAAGCTCTTAACATTTATTTATTTCTATTCGGTAGCTTTAAACTATATAAAATAAAAATAAAATAAATTAAATAAATGAAAATTAAAAATTGTATAATACTTTATATTGGTTTCAATGAAAGAGCAAACAATTTATTATTAATGAAACACGACTTCATTCATATCTCATTCTACTTTAATTGCTGTAGCGCATCCTGTTGGCCCACTTTGTCTATCTTGGCAATAGTTTGTGCAATCTAACGAATGACCTGATTCATAATTATATTGTAAGATTTTTTTGCCATGTCAACAGAATTTTTTGGCTTGCGACATTTTATGATTTCTATTAATTGTGATCTGATTTCTTATAAACTAAGACAGATTTACTTATATTTTTATTTTAATTTTAATTTTAATTTGATTGCTAGCATATTCCTAAGTATTCTATATATTTAATGAAGCGTAGATTTTCATTAAACTTACAAGTTATTTATTTAGCAATTTAGTATATGCTGACTTTTCTCTGTTTAACGAATTGCTCTTTAGGCTTATTATGCTTAACTAGTTAGCAAGCATTTCCTGAATTTTCCCTCAGGCTTGCTAGCCCAGCAGACAATAGATCCTAAACCAATATACACACACACACACATGCATACACTTGTTGCCACGTTTTAAAAGGCAACGGCAACAATGCTAAAGCGAAGCCAATGCAGCATTTAAAACACAAAACACAAAAAAAAAAGAAGAAAACAAAAATTACAAAAATTACCGTCGGCGATTTCGAACGCAGCGTAGATGTTAAGTGGGCGCTTTTTTTTATGGGCGTGCAAGATCTGAAGTTTTTCTGTATTCCATTGCATTTTTTTTATGATGCGACTGGCAGGTACGCCGAAGAGCGCCAACGGTGGCTGTAGAAGCGACTTTAACGACTACCGAATTCTTGCAGTTGTAGAGAATGAATCATCTAGCAGAGGCAGCAGCAGCAGCAGCAACAGCAGCTGGACATGGAACATAGATCGTGGGTGCTTTGGCTGGTGTGAACTTTGCTAGTTGCTGGCACAGCATGAAGCTGTTAAAAATTGTTGGCGAAAATTAAGTTGGCCTAATGACACTCGCGCCTGGCAATTACATAACCAAAGCAGCCAGAAACTGTGACAGTTGCGGCCCAACACGTGTGGCTGGCAGCTCGATAAGAATCGTCGTCAAAGCGCATTTGCGTTACGTATACGACACGTGTGCACCCATTGTGAATTGACTCTCTTTCTAACGGACATATATCAAGCCAAAGCCCACGGATTACTCATTCATATCCGCAATTGTGTAACAGCCGAGCCGCTGCCAGCCTCAGCCTCAGCCTGCGTCGCTCATGGTGTCCGTTGTGCCTCTGCATGTGGACACGCAGCCATTAAAAAGTGAATCGCACTGCCAGCTGTCCAGCCAAAACAGCCAAACAGGCATGCAGGCAAACCGCGGAGCTGAGCTGAGCTGCGCTGAACCAAACAGCCAGCGCGGCCCCTAACTAAACCAATTTTTGCAAAATATTAGAGCAACAAATTAATGACAGTGCAAACAGAGCACAAAAAATGCAATATGCATTGGCTAATCAGCTCGAAACAAACCTGAGATACTCTTTCAAATGGAAGTGGAGCAAGCGATCAAAATATTGAAATAATACATATAACCAGAAAAAACTTCAAAGTATATATAATATATATTTTTTGGACTCGAAATTTAATTATTAATACATCAATTTAATTATTAATAATATTAATACAGAACACAAACAATTTTGTTTATTTTATATTTATTATTTTATATAAGATTTATATTTATATATTTCTGTATATTCATTTTTTATATTATATATCTTATTAGATTTTTAAAAAATATTTTTATTTTTAATATAAATTGTCTAACTAAAAAATTGTATACAAATTACTTAGTATTGAAAAATAAATATTCTACAAATAAATATAATATATATTGGAATAATTAAAAAAGAATAATAATGATAAAAAATAATAAATTATTTTCTTTCATAAATTCATATTTTTTTATTTTATTTAATTAATTAATTAATTAAATTTGACTTATAGTAAGTTATAATATAGAAAATTTGAATACATTAAATAAAATTAATTTTTATTATTATTTTTTGGTTATTCTCAGAAATTTTGTCTTTATTATTTTTATTTGTTTTATTCTCAGCAATTATTTCTGCTTCACAAAATATATGCATTTAGAAAAATCAATATCTCAATTATTCAATTCATCTGCAGTGATCTGCCCATATAAAAACATTTTAGCTTCACTGTCTAAAGCCTTGCGCTGTGCTTGACCAACATTCATTAATAGCTGGAGCAACCCATTTTGATTAGTGTATAATCAACTACGCCTGGCGACTTTCAATTAAAAAAGAAGCAAAAAACAAGAATGACAATCTGATGTCGTCGTCGTCGTTGTTGTTGTTGTCGTCTTACTGTTGTCGTGGTCCAAAGAAAAGCAAAAGCTGCTGGCCCGCAATGCAGTCACTGAAGCTGTCGCAGCCAAGCCCGACTTCGCGTCCGAGTTGAGGTCCAAGCAATACAATTTACTAGCTTAGATGCTTGGCATGAATAAATAAAATAGCAAAGCACATTAACGCCCCACTGCAGCTGCCAACTGGCCGCCTTCGCTGCGGCTGCAGACCCAAGACCAAAGACCATCAAAAAAAAAAAAAAAAAAATGGGCAGCCGCCTGGCCGATTGCAGGCGAAACTTGAATCACCCCGAGAGTCAAAAAGCGAAAAACCGGACCGATAGATAGCACCGCAGCCGATCAAAATAGCAAACGCGGCTGTGGCTGCGGCTGGCAACTGCAACTGCAACTGCAACTGCGGCTGCCGCTGCTGCTGCTGCGCACAATTACAAAAGGAGCAAACGCTGGCTGCGTCCAGGCAGCGGGCAGCGAGCAGCGGGCGCGAAATGGCTTCAAGCAAATTGACGCCGCAGCAAACGGCAACGGCAACGGCAACGGCAAACGGCAAACCAAATGCCAAAGCAGCTGAGGAAAACACAAGACCAGCGCGAATGGACCACAGTCCACTTTTTTTTCCTCTCTTCTCTTTATTATTATTTTTTGTCGTCGTCGTTGTTGTCGTTTTTTTTTTTTTTTGCAATCCAGTCAAGGGTGTGGTGGCGTCGCTGCCAGCGTAGCTGCTGCAGTCGGCCAGTGGTCGGCTGGTCTCGTGCACGTCACCCAATAACAGCAACAACCACAACAGCAGCAGCAGCAGCAACGGGGCACAGCAGAGATGAACAAGAAGAAGAAAAAACAACAACAAAACAAACGAGTCACGCTCAATGCTAAAAACAAAAGACTTAGGCAACAAACTCGCTGCTCGATGCTGTCTCTTGGCAGCGGCCTTTGATACAATTTTCTGACTGCGCGACTGACTAAGCGACTGTCTGACAGCTGAATCTGCACATGTATGTGTGTATGTGTGTGTGTGTGTGTGTGTGCCTCTCTTGTGCCTGGTGTGGGCAAACGCCCAGGCAACTGGCTGCGGCTGCGGCTGCGGCTGCGGCTGCTTGGCTACTGCCCATAACGGCGTTGTTAGTAAAGCAACGTCGGCGTTGACTGCGCTGCCGATTACCGTTACCGTTAGCGCCAGCATTGGCCGCGCGCTTGTATTGGTGTGGACTCCATTTGTCGAGGCCTGCGTCGCCTTCTACGTTCTCTGCCTTGTGTTCTGCTCTTTGATATTTGTTGTTGTTGTTGTTGTTGGTGTTTTCATCCCATTTTGCTGCTGCTGTGTCGCTATTAAAAGCAAAAGTTTGCAATTAACAACGAGCGAAAATTGTTGTTGTTGTTGTTATTGTTGTTGTAGTGCTTTGCTGGCGTGGATATCACATGGTAGACTGGGTCTTTGGGGCTGGCCTTTTTGTATTTATGCAACACGACATATAACATGAAATATTAGCAATAAATTTGTAAATGAATTTTTATTTTTTATTTATTTATTTTTGTTGCTTTTGTTTTTGTTATTTCTTGTGCTCAACGGAAAAGTAAAACGATATGTGGGCTGGCACTTGTTACAATTTAATCAAAATGAAAATCGAAACAAACAAAAAAAAAAAACTATTTGCAGAGGCAGATTACGATTTGTTGCGATTGGCCTGTGAGATTAAGCGCATATATTATGAAAATAAATAAATAAATGCAAATAGGAAAGTACATTTTGTGTGCTTTTTATGATTTTTTATTTGGTTTGCGAAGTACAAATAATAATGGACAAATCAAAAGATTGACAAGTGAAAGATAATTAGTAATTAATAGCTCTGGCCTTTTGGCCAAAAAAAAAAGTTTTGCTTGAATAACTTTGAGCATGAAAAGTGACTTTGATGAAATTGTTATGCTACTTTGAAGTACATTCAATTTTTGATAATTTTATTTTTTAATTCATTTAATATTTCAATTAAACAACATTTCATCAAGGGTATTCCCTACTTCGAGATCTCAAAGTTGCAGCCAAAGTCAAAGTCTGCAAAGGAGATTTGCACTTTGATTCCTTTTGCTGTGTAACTTGGATTTAACTTCGACTTTTAATGCTTCACCTACAACTTTATTTGCCGTCTTGATGTCAACCTTTTGTCAAAATTGTTGCCTGCTTTGTCACATTTTAATTAAGAGTTGCTTTTATATTTGTTCTGTTCGACGCTCTACTCCAAGCAGACAAATTGAATTAAAGTTTTGTTAGGCAACTGGCAGCTGGATACGAATGCAGTGCAGGCTCCATCTGAGCGCAGCTGTGCGACTCGTTTGGGCGTGTTCCTTGGTGGTCTCGGCGACTGCAACTGCAACTTTAACTTGAACTGCAAATGCAATTCTAGCTGAAATTGGGTGTAGCCTGTGGACAGGCTTTTTTGTCAGTGTATTGTTTGTTGTTTGTTCTACCCAATGTCAGTTAGCCAGTTAGTTGCAGGCAAATTCAATTCACTCACTTAGCAGCTGCTTAGCTAGCTAAAAAATATCTCATTTTGATTTTGATTTTGACTGGGCAACGCATCTGTGCGCTGCATTTCGATGCCAAGTTCTGGCCTAGGAACAAAATGGAAACACGACGACGCATAAATAAATTAGAAAGTCAAAGTCGACCTCTAAACTTTATCTAAGTATATTGCGCGCGCCTCTGTGGTAGATTATTGCATATTTTATTAACAACAACAACAACAACAACAACAATAAGAACAGCAACAACAGCAACTCGTACTGCACAATGAGAGCTTTGAGTGCGACCAAGCGACCACGCCTGTAATTTAAATTAAATTTGTTTTGCTATATTAGGTGCCGCCGCAATATGTTGTCCGATACACACACAGATACGAATAAATATATAGTTTATATATATATATATAATAGATATATATATATTTATAGAAATATATCCGTAACTAGGCGTTGTTGCTGCCGACTGACCGCTTCAATGATGAGTTGTTGTTTTTATTGTAATAAAAAAAAAATGTAATTCATATAAGTGAGAGTAGTCTGGTTCGTAATGAACGACTAGAAGATACCCTGGATGCGTCTTAGCATGCATTTGCCAATAAAGACTAAGTCATGATCTATCACATCAAACAATTAGAGACTTTGTCATAGTTTCGTAAATACTTTTAATAAATTCAGCAAGTGAAACAAATTTTGTTCAAATGCTAAATTATATTAAACTTCTCTAACTCTCGCACTTGGCCAGCCAACATAAATAGAAAACTATAAAAGGTGCATTACAAAATTATCAATATCAATAAAAACTTATTTTTTTTAAATATTAAAATAGTTCTAAAAAAAAAATAAACTTCAATATTAAATATATAACAATGCCAGCTTTGCCTCCTTACATAAGCTTACACAAAATCATTATACCAGGTTTACAACAATAGGGTATTCCAATATATAAAATATTTCTCTCGATAAAAATAAATTTACGATATAGTTTTTCCGGCTTTTAGTTCATTATTTTTTGTATACTATATATATATCTATTTTTTTCTTCTTTTTTGGTTTTCATTTATCTATCATATATATATATATATATATATATATATATATATATTGCAATTTATTTATGAGCCCCTCAATAGTTGTAGAAATGTTACTTAATGGGCATTTCGACATGAAATCCGACATACGACAAATGATTTATTTCATTTTGCGTGCAGAGCGAAATGTGTCAGAGCTCACCCAGATCGAACGGAGGAGTAGCTCAAAGCCGGAAAGTGCCGGACAGTCAGCTGAGTGCGAGCGCACAATTAACCCAGGTTCATGTGGGCGACCCCCGTCATCAGTAAACGGATGCAGGAACTTCATAGCCATAGCCCGAGTCGGGTATTTGCATATTCTAATGCATTTTGGCTCTGTTCTAATCAAGTTCCCTGTTCAGTATAAAGAAATTTCCAATTAATTTCGATGAGATAACAATTTGTTATTAGATGGCAAAACATTCACTGTTGTATATCAAGTTTGGAATATCCTTAGCAATAGCCATGACTGAGGTATGCGGATTGCTAGAGGAATGACGAGAGCTGCTACATCCGTGCCTGGGGGCCAAGTTTATGATACAACATTGCATTGAAAAGTAAAGCAGCCTGTCGAATGCTGAGATCCGCAACAAATTGAATTAAATATTTAATAAAATCAAAATCAGACTCAGTTAACGCTGCATAAATCCAATTAGTATCTATGACAGTATTGCCAAGTAATAAAAGAATTATAGACGCTGCAGATTAACTAAGCTTAAAAACAAAAAAGTTTTAATTCAATTCGATTGACCTAGGCCTTGAGCTGTATGCAAAAGTGTAAAGAGAAATTTTGAAAGTTGCAATTATTACGATTTATTGAATATATTTATCTTGGGTCAAATATTTCTCTACTTCAACAAACTTTACAAAAAATGCTCCAATAATAAATAAACTATAATAATTGTTTATTATTTTTGGATGATATGCAACAATTTGCATTCGTAAGCCTAGCAAAAATAGTTTCGAATGGCTGGCAAAGCAATTTGAAGCATCGTTTACAGCTATGTTCATTAGGTTAGTTAGTTCGATCCGTTCATATAATAACAGACAGAGAGAGAGAGAGAGAGAGAGATCAGATCATAAGTGCACGAGCCATTTGCAATCGAAGAAGCCTCCATGGGGCAATCATCGGACAGAGGAGTTGCATAAGTACCTCAACTCGAAGCTCTAACTAACTAAATAAAGCAAGAGGCCTTTCGAGAGCAATTGGAACTTCATAAACACACACACTCGCTCAGGGAGACTCAGATGTTAGGAAAGGAAAGCACAAATTGCCAATCCGATGCGATTTCAGGAATTTAGCATAGTTTGTGGCTTTCATTTGCATTCAATTTGGATTTGGCATTCGCCTATTTTTTTTTTTCTTTTGCTTCTTTTCTTCTCTCTACATTTTTTGCAGCATTTTATTGTCATTTTACGTTGTTGTTATATGTCTGGCAACAACAAAAATAACAACAGTAAGAGCCAGAGCCAGAGCAACAGCAACAGCAACAGCAATAGCAACGACAACGACAACGACAACGACAACAATAATCGACAACAATAATAGTAACAACAACACACGAATGCCACGCGCCTACTTATGTTGCCATGTGGCATGTGAAGTGGAGCCCGCAACCGCCTAGGCCCCGCCAGCTCCAAAATGAAACCACACAGCAACCACACAAAAATAAACGAGCCACAGCCAAAGTCAGAGAGGCCCAGCCGGGCAGACCTGGATAGATCCACATCCCAGGCCAAGCCAAGCCAAGCCAAACCAAGGCAAACCAAGCCAAGCCAAGCCAGACGAGACCAGACCAGAGCCACGATACTTTTTGGATGCTGCCGCGTTGCCAGCTAAATTGCAAAACACCTTTACAGCGACAGCCAACAGCCAACAGCCAGCCAGGCTGGGATAGGATGGCATAGGAGATGCTGATGGAGTCGCAGATGGGGCCAAGCCACCGCGTTGTGAGATGTGCAAACGTAGCCAAGTCTCCAGCTTTGACTCTGAGCTCAGCTCTGATTCGCATGTGTTTGTGCTTTTTGTGTTTCATTGTTGTTGTTGTTGTTGCTGTTGTTTTTTTATTTTTTATTTTTTGATCCGTTTTTAGTCTGTTGTTGGCCAGATCTTGCACTACATAAGGCCGCATTGATGATGATGCTGACGAATGGGTAGTTTGAAGAGTTTGCAAGTGAGCATATATGTATATGTTATATAAGATATAGAAGAGTATAAGAAGATGAGATGATGGAAGAAAAACAGCATGGATAGAGTATACATTAAATGGACAGTACAATGAAAAGTAAGAGAAAGAAATTAAGCAGAAAACAAATTATCAAATATATTTATAAAATATTTAATATTTATAAACAGAAATCTGTGTATTTAATTAAATAATATTTTTTTTAGTTTGAAATCAATCACAATTATAAATTTAATTAATTATAAATGAAATATATATAATAAAAAGTTTCGAAAAAAAAAAATATTTAAAATGTATTTTAAATATATGACTAAATGAAAAATATTAAAATATATTATTTTTTATTTAACATTTTATATTTTATAATATATATATTTTTTACCATAAAATCTCTTTAAAAAATATCGTTTGAGAAATAAGATATTTTTGCTTAAGTAATTTAATTTATTTTATTTAATAATACATTTTTTATTATTATTTTATTGCTTATTTTAGTTATTTATTTATTTACATTTTTTTTTTTTTTAGTTACAAATTACTTGAGCTGCCCTCTATATGCATATACGTATGTATTCCTAGATATGCGCTTGCCGTTGTCCGTCCTCCCAGACGTCGACCGCCTCCTCCTTTAGCAGCGCTCGAATTTGGCTTTGGCGCGCAATCGCTGAGATCTCAACTGATAGAGCAATGATATGTGTGTAGCTGGAGCTGCACCGACCGACCAGGCACAGGCTCAACCTTAACTTGGCCAGCTCCAGTTTGAAATAAAACAACAGCAACAATAAGAGCAACAACTATTGCCATTTTTGGAGGCGAGCTGTGGCGCTGTGGCGCTGTGGCTGTGGCTGTGGCTGTGGCTGTGGCTGTAGCTGAGGTTTCAGCTGGAGCTGAAGTTGGAGCTGTGCTGCCACGTCGCTCATGTGGCAACACATGATGTTGGTGGAAATTTATGTCATCCCTTGTTGTCGTGTTGAATCTTACGATGACATTTCCAACATAATTTAAGCCCACGCATCGCTTCATCGGAGGAGCAAGCACACTCACACACACACACACGAAACAATTGAGGCTCGTAATGGGTGTTGAATGGAGTGTGTTGGCCCCAAAAGACATTCTGTTGTTTGCTGTAGCTGTTGATGCTGTTGTTGTTGCTCTGCTGTGGCATTTTGGCAACGTTGACGATGACACCAGTCAACAGTCAACGGCAACAACAACTTTGTCTGGCGATAAATTTGTTGCATTGCGTGGACGTAGCCCAACAAAAAAAAAAAAATAAAAAAAATCAAGAAGAAAAATCCAAACAAAATAAAAACTAAGCAAAAAAAAAAAAAATCAAGCACGAGGCGTGGAATCGTGAACAAATCGTCTGCATTGTAATTTAATGTATCAATTGCTTTGATTTGCCAATTTCAGTGATCACTCGACGCTTCTCTCTCTCTCGCTCTCGCTTCTGTACTCTCTGTCTCTCGGGGGCGACGACAAGCGGCACGAGCAGCGCTTCAGCTGATAGCTGAGACCCCAAGCTCCAGTTCCAGCTACAGCTCAAGCTACACAGCGTCAGCTTCAGCTGTAGCTGGAGCAGCACTTGGGGCTTGATTAGTGTGATTTAGTTACAGGCCGTGTGCCAGGCGCATGACACAGGCACAAAAACAACAGCTCAAGCATTGAGCAGGCGCAGAGTGAACGACTGCAGGATACCTTTGTGTATATGATATGACTAGATTTCTGATGGATTTTCCATTCTATGCTCTGTATTATAAAAAAATCTAAATGATACCTTTTTTAAATCAGCTTATCTTCATTAAATATTTAAAAATAGTTTGTTATTATACTATGCATTAAAATTTTTAAAATATAAATAAATTGAAAGTGGAAAAAATTAATAAAGTAAGTTTATAAATTAATTGAAAAACTGAAAAAAAAAAAGTAAAAAGTGAACAAACAAAATATTAGAATGAAGTAAAAATGAAATTTTAATTTTAAAAATAAGTAAATAAATAAAAATAATAAATATATAAATACAATATAATAATTAAAATAATAATAATAAAATAAATGAATCCATTTAATGAAATATTTAAAATTGAATTTTTTGAAATAAAACCAAAAAAAAATTAAAAGAATAAATAAATAAACAAAATAAATAATAAATAAATAAATAAATAAAGCATTATATAATAAATAAACAATATAAAAATAAATAAAACAATAAAAAAATTAATTGATTAATTCATAACATATATAAATATAACAAAATAATATAATAAAGCTAAGGTAATATAAAAATTAATTATATAATTTATATTCTCCTATATATTCTCCTCTATAAGATATATTTAGCTGTACATACAATATTATAAATAAATTTTAATTGATATTCAGTTATATTAAATTTTAATCCCTATTCACTAATTTACCAATCATTCAGCTTGTTACTCAATCTGCTGCCTTATGTTTTGGCTTGAGTTGTTATCCTTGAGCTATGGTAAATTAGTCTATAATAATATTTTCATTATTTTATTAAACACTTACAGTTTCAGAACTCTACTGCTCCTACACGAACGAAACTTTAAATAAAGAAAATTCCAAGTTC
This sequence comes from Drosophila antonietae, assembly GCA_030914385.1. Lineage (NCBI taxonomy): Eukaryota > Metazoa > Arthropoda > Insecta > Diptera > Drosophilidae > Drosophila > Drosophila antonietae. Next base: position 102,932 of record JAUESO010000210.1, read on the forward strand.
TTGCTGTTAAACAAAATTTGTTTATATTTGAATCATGCCCCAACTCAGCTTCAGCTTTAATGGGTATCAACACTTCAACTGCGGAGTTGACTCGCTGACTTAGAGAAGAGAGAAAAAAAAAACCCCCGTTGGACTTGAACGATGCTCTTGTTGTAGTTTGCACAATATTTGATTCCATCTGCAACTGACGCGGGAGGTGGTATGGGTGGTGGCTGACGATGGATGGCGGGATGCGGGACAACCGAATAGACCCGGTACTCAATACCGGGGACCCGGGGCCGGCCCACTGTGCGCAATTTGCTACACGAAACTGTGCCACAACAACATCTGCGCCAGCTTTAGCTACCTTTGGGTGCTTGGGTGCTCACTTAGTTCGTTTGTAGGAAATGAAAACATCTGCTGACTGATTGCCCCCTGGTTGCAGTTGCAGTCGAACTAAACAGCAACAACAACAACAACAACAACTGCTATAGCTCTGCCCAATCACTCAGCCAAGTTATGAACAACAGTTAGACGATGTACGGCTGGCTGCTGGCTGCTGCGAGGGCCAGTGTAGGTCTTCATGGATCAATGGGATACGCGTGATATCCTTCGGCTAGATTCCATGGCAGCGCTTTTCACGTCTTCCGTTGGCTGCTTTGATTTCGTTGCCATAATTGTGCCATTAGCCAGCAGCAGACAGAGGGAGTCCACAGACGCTGCTCTCGACTCACAACTCTTGACTCTCGTCGCTCCACTCTCCATTCGCGACTGACTCTTGGCCAGTTTTGTGCTGGGCGCCGTTGGCTTGTGTCTACATTTGCATCCGTTTCGCGGATGCCTTTCGAAAGTCAACCACAGATACTACCCATAGATACCAAAGTCTGGCAGCGTTTAACGGTTCTCGATGCTCGATGGTGCTGGCCTAATGTGCGCACTGATGCGCATTTCTGAGCTCCCCCAGCCCTGGATCTCGACACAGGGACTAGCAGCTGGGGCGTGTAACTGGGCCATTTGTGTAACTGGCACATAATCAACAGTTGGTTAGTCAGGCCCCAATGTCTGGACCATCCGGCTAGGGCATCAGTCGGTGTATTCATATTTTTAAGCACGCTCGTTATCATAATGTGTTCTGCTCCATTCGGAGGCTGTTCCACATTTTTGGATGTACCCTCAGCCAGCAGCTAGCAATGCACATGGCTCAGCTGCCCTGTAATCAGCGAGAGGTGTAAGTGACCTGAATGTAGACTGTTATTGGTCTGCAAAATGGCAAAGCGATTCCAGCAATTGCTTTGCTTTTTCTTCTTTGATTAAAAAAACATTATATTTCCGAGCAGACCTTAAAATTGATCTATGCTGTTCTAAGGCTCATCAGCTGAAATCAGATGAAATTCGATTGTGGCCAAGCGGGCATTTGAAACTCATAATGTTCTCTACAATCGAGCGCGCCTCTCATATTTCCCAAACTTCTTGACTTAATTTCGTAAAATATATTTCCTATTACAACAGAGCTGTTCCACTTAAGTATGACATTCATTCAAAAGTGGTCTAGTCTAGCCTCAACTCACGCATAAATAGATTTGACTTAGTTTCGCAAGAGTTCAAGCCAAATGCCATTGACCAAGTCAAAAGCAATCGAATAATTGGCCAACATATAAGTGCCTATACAAACTATTTTTCAGACTCAAATTATGCCTTCTTCAATTAACGCCCAAAGGCCACACAAAGCTGTGCGACTAATATACGCTCATATCGCTAGATTCTAACGAGAGGTAGGCAAAGGGGGAGGGCTGTGGAATTGGCTCATTGGAATGAAGGCAATTACCAATTATCTACTGTTTTCTACACAAATTTAACATAATTTGGCCAGTTTTGCGTTCAAATTGTGCCACAATTGTGGAAGTTGGCTGTGGTCAGGGCCAACCACGCGCCACCAGCAGCCAAGTGAGGGGCGGCAGGGTAGCCGGGCGATACCGGCCAATTGTGGCCACAGTCGAAGATTATTATTTTGGCTACCAACTGACAAATGTATTTCGCATAATCGAAAGTGGCCGAACCGCAGATATTTGTCTGATCCATTGTGTGCGGCCCCAGCAGCAGCAGCAGCAGCGGTAACGGTCTCTGGTCTCTGGTCTCCACGCTGGTGGGGCATTGGAGGGTGGTTCAGTTGCTGCGCTGGTGCGCCGCTCATGCGCACAGGTTGAAACTATAGCAAAAATAACAAAAATTAAACAAAAAACCAAAAAAATGATTGATGCCAATACAGCGCCAGGCGAATACAACTTAAAATTCAGTTAAAAAACAAAGCAGCTACCAATATAGCAAAAAACAACAGAAGCAACAACATTCAAAAGATATAGAAACAAAAGACAAAATATATAGATAAAGTTGAGTTGATAGGCAATAAGATACCCTAGAATCAAACTCAAGTTATCATTATTGATAATCTTAAGCTGAAGTCTATAAATTCTCTAATTTAATTTTGAAATCAATCGGTTAAATATACCAAGATTTATTATAAGACTTACATAGAAGTTCTCAAAAGAAGAAATATTTGAAATTTTGAGTTAGTATACAAAAATGTAGTTACTAAATATATTAATAAATATTCATTGAATTTTAGGAATTAATTTTAAATTATTTGGCGGCTGTTATGAGAGTTAAAGCAAATAATTTGAATTCTAATAATTTCCTTCCTTTGCTTTAGCTCAACTCCATTACATCCATTGTCAGCTACTCCCAATTGGTGTAGGGTATTCAAAAATAAAACGAAACAAAAAACAAAACAAAAAAATGAAAAGTATTGGTAGCTCATAGTCTTAACCGCATTTCGCCGAAGGCGTAACACACTCTAAACCGGAAGGGTAATTAACTCGCTTTGCCGATCACGCCTTTGCATTCAGAGCAGATGGATGGATCGCTGGATGGATAGATAGCTAGATAGATAGATACGAAGATAGATATATGGCTGAATGAATGAATGGTTGGGTTTGGTTTTTAACTCTAGCTCCAGCACCAGCTCTGGCTCTGACTCTGACTCTGACTCTGGCTTTGGTTTCGGTTTCGGGTTTGCCTTGCTAGCTCTGTATATTAAAAAGCTATAAGTTTCAGAGTTATTTCTTTTTTCTTTAACATTTCTTTTTTTCCTTCTTGGTTTTGTTTTTGGCGCTGCGCGAATGATTAATAATAAGGCAACTTCATAGGCAAATGCGTTCAAATGATGTTTGGGGCGCTGCCAGGATTGATGGGTGTATAAAGTCTTCTTTTATGCGCTCATTTACAGTAGATGTGCTTTTTAATGGCTTTATTATGATTGCCAAGTGCTTGGCCCATGTGGTTTTCTATAACTATCTCCCTCTCTCTCTCTGGCTTTGTCTCTGTCTGGATAGATATAAAGGTAAATTATGAAACTGCTTCAATTAAGTTATTTGTTACAAATAAACCAAAAATTGAGAAATCTTTTGAATAAAGATTAAGTAGCTGAAAGTTGTATATAATTTAATATCATTTATGCCAAGATTAATAACTATTTGAGAGTAGAATCTAAAAATGATTTAGCGAGTTATCTAAGCTGTCTTTCAAATAAAAATGACTTACTTTTATTTTTTATGTGATTGTTTTATTTATTGATTTTTCAGTATATCCATAACGATCTTTCAAATTCTTTCATATACATATATACTATATATATATATTTTAAACGTTAAGTAAATGTTATAAAATTTGTTTTGAGAATTGCAATAATTAGCACTAAACATATTTAAACTTAAGTCATAATGCAGTTTACATATACATAGCCTATATATATATATATATAGATCGATATACATACATGTATATATATATATATATATTTTTTTTTTTATGTGCTCTATATAGCACATTCATTCAAAATATCCTTTTGCTGTGCGCATAGCATAATGCAATATCCCTCACTTAAATATATTTACAGCACATAACTAAAACTTAAGTTTAACAATTATATGGTATATATGATTTATATATAGTTAGTTCACATTTAAGTATGATTTTTTTCTAAATAAAGTTTAAAGTTGAAAAAGTTTACAATTTTTGTTTGTTTATAAGAGCTATTGAAACATTTGTTTAAGATATAGTTTAGTGTGTATTAGATTTATAAACCAAATGTTCTTCAATTTTATTTATTTATTTAATTTTTATTTATTTTTTGCTTACTTCACCGTCTTTTTCCATTGATTGCATAGCTACAATTAGTTTTTTTTTTTTGTTTTTTTTTTTAATGTTTTCTTTGTAAATCATTTGATGTGTTAGTTAAATGTCTAGAAGGAAAAAATGCAAACTACTTAAAGATTAGTTTTCCCTCTCGGAGGCACGCTTAAGTAAAGTTTTCTTTAAAGTAATTTAAGAGTTTTACAGTTTGTTCAGAGTTTCCACAGTTTTGTCTCTTTCTTCTTTCTTTGCTCTAAGTGCTGACGGCGATCGTTTCGCTCAGACCAGTCTGATTGTTGCTGTTGTTGTTGTTGCTGCTGCTGTTGCTGCTGCTGTTGTTGTTGTTGTTGTTGTTGTTATTGTTGGTGTTGTTGTTGTTGCCATTGGCGAGCAACTCCTTGTCAAAGTTGACAGAGTGACGCGTCGAGACGGACAACTGATCATCGCTGCCCGCATACTCCTCGGTATCCCCATCAGCGCCGCCCAGACTCGTGGGCGTATAGACGCGCTTCATAAAGGAGCGTATGTCATCGAAGCAGGCCTCCTCCCGATCGTTCGCCTCATTCGAGCTGGGCGAGTCATTGTAGTCGAAGCCGCCCGCATCCGCTTCGTGCTTCTTCAGATGGCGATCGAGATTCGTTTGCTGGCCAAAGCAGCGATCGCACATGTGACACCGGAACGGACGCTCCTTGTTATGGATGTTGCGCACATGTCGCTGTAGATTCGATGAGATGCTGAAGGCGCGATCACAGTACTTGCACGTGTACGGCTGCTCGCCGGTGTGGGTGCGCAGGTGCCGGGTGAGATTGGCGGAGCGCGGAAACACTTTGCCACAGAACTTGCAGGTGTAGCGATCCTTGAGCTTGCCACCGTTGACGGTGCTGATGCTGGAGCCGCTGCTACAGGCATTGGCAGCGGCGGCGGCAAGGCCGGCGGCTCTGAGAGCCTCATGGAAATTGTGCTCGGGCGGAAACGGCAGATGACGCGAGCTGCTGCCGCTGCTGATGACAGCAGCCGGCGATTTGAGTGGCTCAAAACCTGGCCGTCCGCCCATTTGGCCTAAAAAATGAAACGGTGGCGTATTGAAGCGTGAGCGATAGAGCTCCTCGAGCAGCAGCTGCGGATGCAGTTGCCGCGGACAGGCCATCACCGAGGCGGCAGCTGCCGCCGCCGAGGCAGCGCCCACGGCAGCAGCAGACGCCGCGCTCTCGGACATGCTGCTCAGCTCGCCGCCGGTGCTAATGGGCGGCGAAGGGGAGGGCGTGGGTCCCGGCGAGGCGCTGACACTGGGCGTGGGACTGCTGCCCTTGAAGGACTGATGCGAGGTGGACGATTCGCCGGAGCTGTGCTTCATCAGCTTAACGGGCGGCTGGCCGGCAACGCCCTCAGCGATCTCCAGGGCGGGCGTGGATGTGCGACTGGACAGCGAAATGGCCAGCGGCACGGGTGTGCTGGCCGTGCACAGTGAGCTGCGACGCTTGCGACTAATGGACAGATCCAGAGGCAGCAGATCAACGCTGCTCTTGTCCTGCTCCGGCTGCAGCTCCGTTTCAGCGGGCGGTGGTGTGCTCATGATGTCAATGGATTTCTGCAGGGAAAAGATTTGAATAAGTTAAGACTGCAAAGGTTGCCTTGGAGTGCAGTTGCACACTTACCCTATCATTGTCAATATCATTATCATTGTCATTGTCATGGTCATTGTCATTATTATTATCATTGGAATGATCCTGATCCTCATGCTGTGCTGGATGCGTCGCGCTAGCTTTCGGCTCTGATTCCGACTTCAGCTTGTTCGATTTCCTACTCGAATCTAGCTTCACTTGCAGCTGATCATAGCAATTGGACTCCTCCTCCTCCTCGTCTTCCTCATCGTCGTCGCTGCGCTGCAGCTCGGTCTTGACATGCTTGCGCTCCGGCGTGCTGGACTCGCGTTTGAGGCGCGGCGACTCTGACTTCAGGCTCATGGCTGCCTGCAGCTGCTGCTGGAAGGCAGCGTTCGGTGAGACTAGCGGCGGCACCAGGCCGCGGCCCATGTCGCCCAGATGCGGATTGGGAAACATGTGCGGCAGCAGCGGCTGCGGCCGGCAATTCGTAAAGAAGTTGGGCAGCGTGTACGGCGGAAAGCCCGGAAAGAAGGAATGCGAGGGATGCATCGTGAACATATGATTCGGCGGCGTTGCCATGGCGGCTGTGTCGCTGCTGTTGCTGCTGGCTGCGGCAGCGGCGGCGGCGGCAGCGAGTCGCTGATGCGCACCAGGTGGCAATAGAAGTGATCCCGACTGCGACTGCTGCTGATGCGGCACGTGCTGCTGATGCTGGTGCTGATGGTGTTCCAGGCGACTCTGTTGGTTGCTGCGAAAGCTATCGGAGCTATCGCAGAACTTCTTGTGCTTGGATAGCGAGGTGACGGTGCTGAAGCTCGTGTTGCACTTCTTGCACTTGATCTGCATGCGACAGTCGGCGTGCATGCGCTTGTGCCGGCACAGGTTGGAGAACTGCGTATACGCCTTGAAGCACACCTCGCAGGCGAACGGCTTCACGGAGGAGTGGATGTGCTGGTGCTGCTTTAGGCCGGACGATGTGGCGAATGTTTTACCGCACTCCGGGCACGGATGACTGCGAGCGCCGACGTGATAGGCGCGAATATGACGCTGTAAATTCGATGGGTCACAGAATACCTGTGAAACAGAAACAGAAAAACAGAAAAAGAAGTAAGACAATGAGTATTGTATTTGAATAGCAAAAGAGTGTTGCGTGTGTGTGTGTGTGTGTGTGTTGAGCGGAGAGCGAATCGTTGTCGCTGCTGCTACCTGTGCTCTGATTCGAGTGCCAAATGAAATGAAACTGAAATTAATCAATCATCTGCTGCTGTGGCCCCTAAACGGATCTATGCGAGCGCCTAAGCAATGAATGCTCCGATCGATCGACGAGCGAGCGACTGACGACGCTCTCAGATTACGCAAAGCTAACAACAACTCCACCCACTACCAACAGCAGCGGCAGCAGCAGCAGCAGCAACACCTTCGTCAATTATTAACATCAATTGCTACAATTGTCGTAAGCCTGGCCATCCCCGTGACCCGCTCAGCGCCCTTGCCACGCCCCACTTAAGACTGACTCCGATATTTGCCTAGACAGCTCTACAAGAAAACTGTGATCGCTTCACCAAAAGAGTGACTTGTTGCTAAACAATTGTGAGCTAAGGAGTCGAGCTAATATTAAATTATTATTAATAGAGAGTAACAATAAAATTAAAGTTAACAGGAACTAACTCAAGTATTTTTCGAACCGTCTGACTTGGACCTTGAAAGTTGAACGAAATTCAACGGGGAAGCCCCTCAAAATACTGGACTGCAAAGCATCTGTTATTTCCTATTACCTATATGAAGTATACGCATATATATATATTAAAATATCACCTAACTATTCAACCCTAATATTTCCCCAACTAAACAAATTCCTAGAACTCTCAAAACAATCACTCTTTCGAGCAAGTCCCTACAATTACTGCGACTCAATTACTGTGCAACCCTAGTCTAATCCATAGCTTTGATATATTTTCGTATATGGGGTGCGGGCAGGGGGCAGCTAACGCAATGACAGATCGGGCCATTCAATTTTGTTGCTGTGCGCTTGGGCCAGGCACAGCACAGAGCAGGCAGAGCCAAAGCCGGGCCAAGTCTGGCAAAGTGTGCGAGAGCTAGGTACCAGTTTCTCAGTACCCACTTGAAACTTGATTTCGGTCAGCCTCCACCCGCGCTGCCTTTTACGAAACTGTTATGCCTAATCATGCTGTCATAATGCGCTACGAATTCATATCAAACGATGATCGAGTCAGCCTTTTTTGTCTATCCAAGATGCAAAGAGTGTGTGTGAGAGAGAGAGAGGGAGACTGAGATAGAGATAGAGAGAGAGAGAGAGAGGGAGACCGAAAGCCTGAAGACAAACGGCGACACACACAAGAATAGCTCGTGCTATAACTACATCAAATGGATTAGATTCAACTACCTCTCCAAAAAGGCGAAAAACGCCACAAAAGACAACAACAACAACAACAACAACAAACTACAACAACAAACTACAACAACAACGAGCTACAAATGAAGCTTCAGCCTCATGGAGTCAGTGTAGGTGTTGTGGCATGCAGGCAGCAACGGCAAGACGAGCTCTCGCAAAGCACTCGCAAAGGTTGGTCTATGGAATGCGATTGTCTGGCAAGCAGTTGTTGTTGTTGTTGCTTGTTGCTGTTGTTGTTGCTTGTTGCTTGTGTGGCGTTAGGCTCGTACGTGGGGTCAGCCAAAGGCGTCTGGAGTAGGGCACTAAAAGATGATGTGGAGATCTGGTGCAGAGGCAGAAGTGCAAACTGGTTCAAAGCCTGCCCCGAAACCAAGCTGCCAAGCCAAGGAAATCTATTTCGCCAAAGTAAAATACTAATTAAGAGTAAAAGGAGCAGAGAGAAACTTTGTATACAGATTCAAAGGCAGATGCCATGTGTATAAATTTATTTTCGCTAGCATCTCTCGAGAAAGCAAGATGAGAAGATATTGAGCAGGCAACTTCTTCAATTTTAATGAAGTGGGAAGGGAAATCAGAACAAAGAGAGTTAGTTCAACTAGTCCAAGTTTATCTATAAAGGACAAATATATAGTACATATATATTCCTACATATATCCTGCTAAGACCAGAATGTTTCATAAATTCGATCACTTCAATCCAATTGAACTTTAACCCCTTAGGCATTGATTTTGACTACTTCAATTTAGTGTTAAGTCTCAAGCACTATTCGAGTAACTATTCGAGCTATTTAACCCTGTTGCTCAGTTGATTCAGTGAAGTGCAGCTAAGCGCAAATGGAAAACATGTTAGATCCGTGGCAAATCCCTTTTGTAACGCTTTAAGCCGCCTGCTTGAAAAACAAACAAAGCTGACAGCTGCAAAGACCCCCGAGAGATTTTTTTTTTTTTTTTTGTTCTTTCTTTTTGGGTTGCCCTGTCAATGCTGAACCTGGAGAGCAGCGAAAGTATTTGGCCTTTTATGTAGGCATTGACCAGTTACGAGTGCCCCGCAAGATCGATCATCATTTGTTTAGCCTCAGTGGCTCCCGTTTATGTCGCAGCTGGGCCAGATCCAGAGGTAAGGGTAGAGGGGAGTACGGTGGTGGTGGAGCCCCACCACAATGCGTGCTACTTACATGCCACCGAAACAATTACAGAGCGCTAAGTAAACTAACTGTAATGCAACGATTGAAATACCGTTGGAAATGCATTGAGTAGAAAACGAAAAAAA
>JAUESO010000211.1:0-40248 GCA_030914385.1 Drosophila antonietae
TTTAAATATTCTAATTGTTAAATATTTAATATTTTACACAAAATAGATCTTAATACCTGTTGCTACATTTCTTGAATGCATTTAACAACATGAAGTAATTAAATTTACATAATTAATGTGTCATATAGTTTTCTTAGATTTTTCAGGCAAATTAAGTAATTAGACAGACAAAATATTTATAGATACCTGATTCATATCAACATGTATAAATATGACTAAATATTTGTAGATATAACATAGTATCTCTAAGATTTTATAATAATATTAATTAGTATTAGTAACAATTATTGTTTATTATTAATTTCTTCATCATAACTATGATTTAATTAAAATATACTAATAACATTCTAAGAGAGGGTTGCATTATTGCAAGTATCCCATATTTCATTAGAAAGTATTTGATTATAGAATATATTTCCAAAGAAGTCAAGTTCTACGTGAAGAGCAAAGCGTAGACTCCACCAAAGCTGCGTAGTTTACATACATATATATTTATATAGTATATATATATATACTACTTTATACTACTTTGCAGCTTAAGAGCTTACCGCTCTCTCTCTCTCTCTCTCTCTCTCTCTCTCCCTGAAAAGTTGCGCTCAGCAATAATTGCGTTCGATTGTCGTTTACCGATGAATTGAAATCCATTATTCATAGTCACTGCAGGCAAAACTTTGATCAGTTGCTTAGCTGTCGCCTAGCGAATCGGTTCCCTTCCAGATGGAGTTGTTTTATTTGACAGTAATTTTGATTTGTCTGTGCCTTCATTTCACGGCAAAGATTTTCAAGTGCGTTGGCAATGATCTGAATTTCTATTTTGGCTTACTTACTTATATATTCAAAGTGTCCTTTAAATTATGTAATTCGTTATTAAACCTGTTGCGCTCAATTATGAATTAAAATTCGAATTCAATGTGCAAAACGCCTTAAATAAAGTGAATAAATTTAAAGTTATTAAAATTTTAAAGAAAGTAAATTAAATTAGCAAATGTGCAACGAAATTAAAGACTTGTATTTAATCATCCGTAAGTACAAAATCAATTTAAATTATTATAGTATAATTTCCTAAAATAACATACTTAAATAAAATTAATGAATTGAAAAAAATAAAGTAATTATATTAAAATAAATATAGTTACTTTATAAATAATATTTCAGTGCAGCCTTAAAATATTATTTCTATAAAACAATATTTTATAAGAAATGCAATGATTATTAAATTTTTTTGTATAGATTGTTTCTAATTTATTGGTGTTGTAGAACAAATCTTGAAATTTTGTTTAGATTTTGTTTGTTTTAATTTGTTGTTGTTTGCGATTGATTTATCTATTTTTAGTCAGATTGATAATCATCGTTTTTTTTTATTATTATGAAATGTCTTCAGTTAATAATCGTTGGTTAGTCAGACAATAAATCTGTTTGCCAGCATTTGCTACCTATTTAAATGTTCTCTTGTCATCAACCATTAGTTAGTTATTACCCTTCAATCATACATATGTGAATCATCTCTCAGAAGACATAAGCCATCTGTTATCCACTATTCACTATTAGTCGTCAGTCATCAAACATCAGTCATCAATCTTTAGCTGGAAGTCATCAGTAATCCATCATCACTCCTCAGTTATTATTAATTTATCACTCATCGATCATCCGTCATCCGTCATCACTCATCAGTCCTAATTTATCACCCATCGGTCATCCGCCATCACTCATCATTTATCACTCATTCACTAGTCAATAGTTAGTCGTCTCTCATCATTCATTAGTCGTCAGTGATCCACCATCAATCGTTAGTCATTAATCATTAGTTAATAGTCATCAATCATTAGCCATCAGTCATCAGCCATCAGTCATCAGTCGTCAGTCATCAGTCATCAGCCATCAGTTGTCATTCATCAATCTATTAGTGATCAATCATCAGTCATTGCTCATCGCTCATCATTCATCAGTCATTGCTCATCGCTCATCATTCATTAGTCCACAAGTCATTCACTCTTGTCTCGTTCTCTCCCAATCAATCAGTCTTGCTGCCTTTGATTCTCTCACACCCTCGCGACAGAGATTTTACCTTGATTAATGTCACACACATTATTTCACTTGCCTGCAACAGTAGCTAAGGCGCTCCCCCGTCTCTCTCTCTCTCGGTCTCTTTCTCTCCATTTCTCGCCATTGACACCCAACTTCCTTAACTAACTAATCGCAAAATTCAGCAAATGTGCAGAGCCTGCTTTGCATGCTGCCTTTATTGGCTGTTGCTGGCACACGGATGCAGTCATAAATTAAATATGACACCTACTAGAGAATCTATGGCAGCTGCCACACCCTATGCCCACACGCCCCCTCTCTCTCTCTTTGTTCAGCTGCAGCATATGAAGTGCATTCATTATTCACACATATTCTGCTAATTAGCAAAATATTGTAAATGTTTGGATTTATGTGGACGACGGCACACACACAAGGACACACACACACACACGCACACCTCTGAAACCAATAGCTGCAGGTATAAGCAGTGCATCAAGTGCGACGCCATCCTGCTTGTTGATCAGCTCACGTAGCCTTGCATCATCTCTCTCACTCCCTCACTCCCTCTCTCTCCCTGTGTGTTTAGGTGTCATTTGTGTGATTTAGTGACCGAAGGTGTCGTCGGTGTCGGTTGACAACGACTGAGCAGCTGTTGGTCAGCCAGTGGATGGCAACAGAGCTCTGCGGCGTCTATAAATTCTGGTTTGCCTTTCAATCGACCACCAAACGCGTCAGTTTTGATTGAATTTGCAAACTATGCAACAACAGACGGCGACAGTTTTCAGTTTCAGTTTACGCAGAATTTGTTTATGCAGCTATATGGCTAGACTTTTGCTCTGTCTTATTATTATTATTAATATTATTGTTTATTGATTATCGTTTTATTGACACTCGTCGCGACTTGTAATCTAATTCGGCTAGCCAGCCAGTGGCTCCACGCGTAGTCTGACACCCTCATCGGGTATTAGCAAGAAATTCTTGCTGCCAATTTTCAGCTTGCTGGATGAATCGTTGGGCAGCTGGAAGCGATAGGAGCTGAGCAATGTTATGAGCCCCACCTTGACCTGCATGCGTCCGAAACGTAGCCCAATGCAATTGCGCGGTCCATCGCCAAAGCCCAGGAAGGACATGGGATGGCGCTGCTGCAAGGCGGCCGGCTCAAAGCGTTCCGGCCGGAATTCATTGGGTTCCGCATAGATCTCCGGATCGTAGTGTATGGCACGCACCGGTATATGCACGCTGATGCCACGCTCTAGCACTATTTTCGCATCATCGCCAGGCAATTTGTAGTCCTCGGAGGGAACGCGTGTTAGAGACGCCAGAGCTGGATATTTGCGAAGGGTCTCTGCAAGTAGAAAGAGAATAGCGTGAATAGAGCGAGAGGGCAAATGAAATGATAGATCTAAAAGATGAAACCCTAAGACAGATAACGTAAGGTGTGAATCGAGATAGATGCAAATTACGATTTGTATTCCAAGTATATACAAATAGTTGTAAAACCTTGAACAGATTAGTAATCGCTATTAAATAAGATATAAACAGTAGTAGATACGAGCCTAGACTGTACTGTTCAGGGCCTCTGAATAGCTGGCCATAGGGTAATTAAATGAAGAATTAGATAAACACCCTCGTCAGGTGTGTGGGCGAGACTATGACAGCAGACATGGGCCTGACACTGAGACTGAGACTGAGACTGAGACTGAGACTGAGACTGAGACTGAGACTGAGACTGAGACTGAGACTGAGACTGAGACTGAGACTGAGACTGAGACTGAGACTGAGACTGAGACTGAGACTGAGACTGAGACTCTGAGACTCTGAGACTGAGACTGTTATGACTGCATATTTTTTATTCAAACGGTATCAACATTATTTCAAGTACTTCTAGCTCCAGCTGTTCTAAAGCGAACTAAGCTCTTTGCCTTCACAGCAGACTGCGTAGCAGACTGTATCATTTAAATTTTATTGTTAGATAAGCAACTGTTGCTTATCAGTTTGATAGAGATTTGACTTTGATTTAAGCACTCACCATTAACAACTTGATCCAGGTATGACATCTCCATCATTGCTTCGTAGGTTAGTTTGCCGTGTTTCTCTAGAACGCATTGTATTTCGGCTCTCAGTTTGCTTTGGATGTCTGGATTTTTGGCCAGCTCAAAGAGGGCATAGCTCATGTTGCTGGAGCTCGTCTCGAAGCCGGCGACAAAGAAGACAAATACCTGGGCAGCCAGCTGATCCACGGTCAGGCCATCCTTCTCCTCCGTTTGACGTAGACCGAGCAGCAGATCCATGAAATCATTTCGTTTGATATTCTCACGCTCTCGCACCTCGACTGTGTCGCGCACGAGGCGCAGAAAGAAGCTGATGAAGTTCTCGTGCGGATGTCGTGGTCTGATTGGCATTTTATCCAGATATTTGCGATAGGTCGCCTTGAAGAGAGCCCAGCGCACATTGCGCTTGTGCTGTGTGAAGAGTTGACGTGCCACCTCTCGGAATTCGGCCTGCGGATTCTTGAGGCTATTACACTGAATGCCAAAGGCACAATTGCCAATCACATCGACTGTATAGCGACCCAGCAGATCGTGCAGCTCCAAGATGTTGCCGCTGCTCGCACTGGCTGCCACCTCCAGCTCGCAGGTCTCGCTCAGCTGCTGAGCAACGCTCGTGATTGTGCTGAACATATATTTAATCTTTCCGCTCGTAAATGTGGGCGAGAGCTTCGTTCTCAGTGCTCGCCACTGTTCGCCATGCAAAATTGAATAGATGACCTGCCAGCGGATTCTTTTCCAAATTAAATGGCGCATTCAGGCGATCCACGAACTTGTTAAAGTCCTTGATCAGAATGGCCTTGACCAGATCCAGGTCAGTGACGACGGCAATGGGATGTGTGTAGACATATGTACCAGCCACTGGAGATTTGCCCTTGAAGGCATCGTAGGTCTCCTGCAAGAGCTCGCTATGATGTATAGACTTCAGCTTGAAGAAGTTGCCGAACAAAAAGTGTGTGCGCAGCTGTGGCACTCCACGCTGCTCCCAGTAGCTGTAGCAATGCCTCAAATAGCCAAACAGCCAGGCGATCAGCACGGAAAACAAAATTAATATGAATCCCATTCTGCAAATAGAACTAGAACTGAAGCTGCAGTTGCTGGCACTGCCCAAAGACTAACTAACTTAGCACTCTACTCTTGACTCTACTTATAGGCATTGATAAGCGAAGACAATCTTATTATCATTTGTTTTACTAAATGACAATGCTTTTTTATGCGCTTAGTGTGAGTCATTCGGTTTCTACTTCAGCGCGTCTTAATGAGAATTATAAAATGTTTAATCTTAATTTGTGCGATAGCAGATCATGGTAACAGACATAAGATTGATTATCCAGTAGAAAGGTAAAGTAATTGACCAGTAATATAAGAAATGTTTTTATATAATATTTTATTATCTAAGCGAAAAGAAAATATTTAAACTATATATCCAAATTTTACATATATAAAAATATATGTTTTTAACACATTAAAAGAGTAAATGTATTTTAATATAAATATTTATATATAAATATAAATATATATTTCTGATAATCATGAATTTCGTCAATTCATAAATATAAACTGTATAATAAATATTTGTAAACATATTTAAAATTTATTTTATTTAAATTATATAAATATAGTATATATTTTCAAAAATATCAATGTGTTTTATAAATAAATATAAATATATAATAGATATTGTAAAGATATTTTTATTTATTCTATTTTTAATTTATTTAACATAATATATTTTAATTAAATATTATAAAATATATAAATATTTTATATCGTATATATTTCTGATAATATTGATTACTTATTAAATAAAATTTATATAACCTTTATTTTTTATTTATGTAAATGATTTATTATTATTATATATACAATTTTATTTGTTTATTAAATTAAATTTATATTAGCTTATATTTTTATTTATTTAAATACATTTATATTTACTTAATTTTCTAATAATTTAATCAAATGTATATAAATCTATTTTTATATACCCATTATATTTATATTTATTATATTTTATATTTTTCATTTATATACTTTATGTTATTTATGTATTAAATCTACATTAGCTTCAAGATACGTATTCTCTCGATTTGTTGTTCGTCGCAGCTTCTTCATTATCTGCAAAAGTCACAATGACTTTGCAATAGCAAAAATGCGTAAATATATGCATGAGCATTCCTTGTCTGAATCATGCGTAAATATACGTACATATATATAGGTCAAATAAATTCATATCTTTAAATTTGTTGCACTTTAAGTAAAAACAAATTCAAACATTAAATATTTAAGCTGCAAAGTTCACAGAGCGTTCAGTCGTCGCTAGATAAACGAAAAGTTCTGAAGATCATTTGCATTATCTTAGAGTAAATAAATCTTTTCACACAATTGCTGAGGCGGCGTTTATATCACCCAGGCAGTGATAAGACCAAGCAAAAAAAATCATGTTCCACAATAGCGCGATAAGTATAAATTCTTCTGTGAATTGGAACAATTTGGTAAAGTGGAACATGAGCGCAAGTGATTTTGGTCCAACTTGAATGGAATACTCTTAGCTATAAAAGATGAGCATGCCACAGCGCTGGATCAGTCGCATTTATTATCTGCTACAGAGAAGATATAGTGCAATTGAAACATGTTATAAATATAAAATTAATTACATTATTGTTATTATTATTATTATTATTATTATTATTATTATTGACACTGATGACTGAGGTGGCCAAGATTGTGATTTTGATTATATAGATTATGATGAACATGATGATGTTGATGAACATAATAATGATTTGTGATATTTTGTGTAAGAAAAGAATAACTATCATTATTATGATGAGATTGAAGAGCATTGATCTGCATTTTAAATGTGGAGAGTATTTATAATGGTATTAATATTCACCTGACAGCATAAAACTTGTTCACGACTCAGAAACATTTTAATTATTTTTAATAAATTTAAGAAACAGTCTATACTAATATAATTTGCTCATGATAGGATATCTAGCTGCAAAAGCTTGTAAGGATATGGCCTTACAATATCATAGTAAGCGTAGTTGTATAATTTATGCTCTACTCCAAGAGTCTTTAGTAACGTAGCTATCCAATTTTTGTTAAAAACATATATTGCAAAGCCTATCAAATCTTTCATTTCGCAAATGCCTATAAAAATAATTTTTCACAGATCTACAGCATAAATCGTCTTGTTTTGTTGTCGAGCCATTGATATCTATATAAATTTGTATACTCAATTTCAAAATTATAATATTTATTTTATATATTGACTTTCAATTGTATTTTTTATATTGACTTTTAAAAATCAGAAATACATAAATAAGACTCCACTCTTAATAAATCAGTGTAAATAATCATTTATATTTTAGATAAATGATATTAGATGTCTGCTAGAATGGATTAATTTACTGTACAGTAAAAAGTGTACTCAATTTCAGTATAAATGATTCAGTTGCTCTTGTGGTTGCAGTCATGCTGATGTCTAATATATACTTTATAATGAATGTACATGCAATTTAGTCAAAAACTAATATTTCTTAGTTTTAGTTGAGTTCATAATTGTTAGATCTCATACACCTACTGCATTCAAACTTGAATCTGTAAGGTATTTAACATTCCCGCTTACTGTTATTATGAACATTATCTAAAAAGCTTTGTGCGTAGAAGCTTTTCATGGTTGTTACGTTCACTGTTGAAAGTTGCCTTGATATGCTTTTAATAGAAATAGTAGAGGAGTTCGAAGAGCTTAAAGAAAGTTGCTGAAGCTTTTGTACTTGAAACTCACCATGTGGTGAGATATTCCTTATTGTTGCAAATACAAGTATAAGAATAAGATAATAAGTACGAGTATAAGAACTTGAGCAGTGTTTAAGCGTATTTAGATTTATTACTTTAGGATTTAAAGTAAGAGTAAGTTTTAGCTTTCATTATAAAAAGTAGAATAAATAATAAAAAGTATAACTAAATTCAAGTTAAGTAAGTTGAATTTAGTAAATAAAAATATAAGTAAAATAAAATAAATAAATATAAAAAAAGTTTAAGCAAAGCACATATAACTATATATAATTTAATTTATTTATATAATTCATTATTATATATACGTTTTATAATTTGTTACGAAATATTTGATTATTGCCAATTTCAAAGGGATACAAAGCAGTCAAAGTCAAAGAATTAATTAAAATATTTTAAGTTTCACATCATTAAACTGATCAATGACAGCAGCTGTAAATAATTGCCATGAATACACACACACACACACACACACACAGATACTATCTACACACATATATATTTAATTTCATTGCAAATTGACTTTATCAATTACACGATTAAATAACGACTGTGTCATGTGGCATATGATGCATGAAAAGCGCTCAATAAACAGTCTAATAGATGACTCTGTAAGCTCATACCTCAATAAATTGTGAATTAATTGTAAATTTTGTTCATCAGGCAGAGGGAAATGCAGTATTATTAAAAAAAAACCAAAACTTTTGCTTACCTTTGAGGGCAAATCGAAACCTTACCCAGCCCAGTTGTCAGCGCTTTTGCCTTTTGAGGTCTGCCAGCATCAACTTGTTTGTGGGTGAGCAAGTAGATGACCATGTGTGTGTGTGTGTGTGTCGGTGTGTGTGTGTGTGTGTGTGTGTGAGAGTGTGTGGTCTCGCCTGTCGTTTTGGTTAGGTAGCGAGGATTTTGCTCGCCATTCTGGACATGCGGCACATGCTCTTATTAACTTGCCTTTTGTGTGTGTGTGTGTGTGTGTGTGGACTACAGTGCACAGTGCAAGGCACGGGTGATTGCATAACCCCACAACTACAACTACCTCCCACACACATGCCAATTTTTTGCCATTTGCGGCGCAACGCGTGTGAAAATGCAACCAAATTGCCGCGGTAGCGATTTTTACAAGACCAAAGCATTGCATTGGCAAATGGGTATATTACGCTTGTGGGCTGTCGTGGCAGCAGTTGGAGTTGTGGGAGAGGAAACTGGCTTGAGCTAAACTTTTTTGCTCGTCCTGGGTTCATTTTCCTTTATTTCTTTTTTGCCTTTTTCTGTAATCTTTTTCAATTTTCAATAGTCTTTTTTTCTCTTTTGGCATTCTATATTTTTGTCTAGTTTGGTTTTTTCGGTTCCCTTCTGTTATCATCTCTGAACTTCTTCAGTTTTTCTTATATCTTTATTATGCTTTTGCATTCTCTTAATTTTCATATACTCTTTTATTGTTTCTACTCTCATCACTTGTCTGCTTTTCTCATTTCCTTGAGTTTCTCATCTCTAATATTAATATTATTTTTTTTTCTAAGCCTTTATCCACTATTTTCTACTTCTTCTTCTCTACTTTGCTTTCAATTTCTTCTCTTTCTCTTTCTCCATTTTTATTTTAATTCACTTTCACTTTTTTCCATTCACTTTTAATTTCAACTTTTTTATTGTTTTTTGTATACTTTATCCACTCATTCTTTTTTAACGTCTTCACATCTTTTCTTATCTTTTCTCTTTCTTATCTTTTCTCCTTTTGTACTTTATTTCATTCTATATTATTTTATTACCCGCTTTTCGCTTCGCTTTATTTCTTTTTTCCTTTATTGGAGTCTAGTTTGTTCTTTAATTTCATCTTTTCCCTTTTTCTTTACATCTTCTTCACTGTTTCTCTGCAATTTTTCTTTATTCCCTTCTATTCTCATATTTTTTGTTCTTTGCCAAAGTCTTTCAATTTGTTCGCTTTACATTTTTCCCTTTTCTTTGCTACTTTTTTCACTTTTCTCTTACTTGTTATTCTCTTTGCAATGTCTATAGCGAGTTTCATTAAACTTTTCTTATATTTCTAAGACTTCTAGCTTTTCTTTTATTTCATAAAAGTCTTGCATATACAACTTGTTTAGCCAATTATATATATCTTCTATAACATGCACCCTCTTAGCAAACTATGGCACTTCAACATTTTTGTATGCTTTAGTTTCCAAACGTTGATCAACTAAAAACTTGTGCTGCTGGGAAGCCAGGTTCTATATATTTATTTTTGTGCCTTAATGCGTAATGTTTTCGACAGCAAATCAATATTCATAAGCAATTTTTTTTTTAAACTTTTCATTTAACATATTAAAAACTGCCAAGGTCTATTTCACTTTGTTTTTTCTACCTCACTGCATATAAAATAAAAACTTATTTTATAAGCTGAAAATTTATTGAACAAATCTGCTTATATTATATGTGAAAGTTCTACAAAAAATGTAAAAAATTTAATTTATTTTATTTATTGCTTTTTTTTGTATATTTATATATATCTTTTGCTTCTTAACTCAAAGATATATATAAATAATCCATATATACACCTCATTTCATTCCCGATCTTATATTGTAAGCATCAGCTAAGCATAATGCTTTTACAGGGCATCTCTTAGCACATACGCTTCCATTTCGCCCAATTTCGAATATGGACTCTCTTAAGCCCTTGAGCAAAAAACTAGCCACGTCCGACGTGCTTTTAATTGGCCGCTCGTGAGTTTATGAGGGCAACAGCAGACATTTAATTTATTTTAATAATTATATATTTTATTTTGCTTCATTTTTTTATTCGTTTGTTTTTGCTTTGGTTTTTATACCCTGAACCCATTGAAAATGGGAAATCAGGGTATAATGGTTTTGTTAAAAGTATGTAACAGGCAGAAGGAGGCGTGGCAGACCCCATAAAGTATATATATTCTTGATCAGGGTGACGAGAAAAGTTGATATAGCCATGTCCGTCTGTCTGTCCGTCCGTCCGTCCGTCTGTCCGTCTGTCCGTCTGTCCGTCTGTCCGTATGTTTGAACGCGTCGATTTCCGAAGATACAAAAGCTAGAGAGTTCATTCTTTTTGTGTTAGGTCCGTATATTGCACGCGCAGTACGAGTTTGTTTCAGAATTCGATAACTTGTATATTTGCTTAGCTATCGATAACTGAAATTATCGGGGACCAGTTATAAAATTCTAGCTAATTCACCTTTAGAGTTAGAGTCTCCAAGTCTTCTGCATATATATAGATACCAATTTAATACAATTTCGGTTTTTGTCAGATTTTGGATTCCGGTCCCCAATTCGCCCCCACACCCCCAAATGTGTAAAAAATGCATTTCAAATACTAGAGACATGCAGTTTGGTTTAGCATATAGATATGAATATCATAATCTTAATCTGAACATATCAATATGATTGTCCATCTAGAAACAGAATTATTAATCATCAAAGTTTTCTCATCAAAACCCATGTGGCGCAGCAAGCAAGGCAGCGACACAGCATGACGCATAGCAGGCGCACATACATATGTACATACATACATACATACATACATACATACATATGTACATATGTAAATATGTAAATATGTATGTATATGTGTGCAAGCGTAGATCAGCGTGTGGCTGCAATCGTACATACATATGTACATACATATGTATGTACATATTTGTGCATGTAAAGCTGATTGTAAAAGAGTTATGATTTCTAAAAAAAAACCTAAAATGTCAAATAGAATATGTAGATCATGCTGAAACTCTCATTACATTCCATTATATATTTTAAAAATTTTTAAACAATTAAAATAACAATGGAAATGCAAGCAACGTTGAGCAATGCAAATCAATTTTCGTATGCGTGTGCACATATACACACAAAAAATCTTGGGGGCCGTTTTCTATGTTGCTATGCGTGTATATTCTAAGAATCACAATTGTTTTTGAATTGCGTTAGAATTGTCTTTGAATTGTATTTGTATTTTCAGCCACTGCTTTAGTGTTTCTTTCGTATATGGCGAATTTGATTCGTTTTCGCTACTCTGACGTTCGAGTGAGCCGTGGTGTAGGTGGCTAGGTAGATGCACCGAATGTTAGGCTGTCGCAGGTTCTAGCCTCGCCTAAGCCCTTCATAATTTGTTACTTTTAATTTTTTTTTTTTTAATATTTATTTCTTTTTATTATTATTTATTCTTTTGTATTTGATACCTTTGAAAGTCAGTTGGTAGTTTAACTAATTGTGAATAAGTGGGTTTTTTTTTAATTTCAAATATTTAATAGCATCATTTCTGAAAGTGTTTTTGTTTCAATTATATTTTATTCCGTTAAGTCAACAGAAAATAATGAACAAAAAAAAAAGTCTGCCCAAATAACAAAAGCACGTGACATTTGCGGTTTTCCTATACATATGTATGCACACATGTACATTCAAAACTAGTCTAGCATGGTCTAAAAATTTTAACTTGATAGATGGCGCTTTAGCAGTGAACTTATTTACTATGGCTATTACAGCTTCGAGTGGCATTGATATATTTCTTTTACAATTATAAAGTGTCTGTGTTAATTAAGGTAATGCCTGTTAATCGAGGAACGTCTATTTGTTGGGTCTATTTTTAATGATATTTAATAATATAACATTTTTCGAATTTCAACTAATATAAGCGCCATCTATTATTATTTTTTTGGCAATGCAATGTATATATACATACATGTACATATGTACATTTGAACGTTACACGCATACATTCTTATGTATACTTTCTGATTTATCCATATGGGTAATTCTCCAGAAAAGTCAACTTTTTGTCACGTTCGACACGCTATTTTTAATTTTAGTACTAATCAAGAGCAATATATTTAACTATTTGTCAAAATAAAGAAGTTTTTTGCCATTTTCAGCACTAAAATTGATGCATTTTCAAGATAATTACAAAAAACCAAACCACAGTACAGATTATTATTTTATTTTATTAAAATTGGGTTCAGGGTATTATCTAGTCGAGCACTCTCGACTAGAGTTTTCTTACTTGTTTAATTTTTCAGTTGCTCTGCGCTTTTTAAATTAAATTATAAACTCTCTGGCGTTACGCAGATATTTTTATTTTATTTTATTTTATTTTTTGCTTTTCTTGCCTAGTGCTGACTTTGTAATGAAACATTTTTGCCATGTGGGATGTTGGCGTAAAAAATTGATGGTAAACGTAACTTTTAACAGAGATAGAGAGAATCTGGTATGCAGCAGCAGCAACAACAGCAGCAGTTGGGCACAAATTGTGTGGTTAAGCTCACTTTGTTGTTGATGCTGAAAAAAAAAAAAATGATAGAGGTGTGGCCCCTAGGCGGAAGTAGCATAAATCGAATGGGATGAGGCTTGGCTTTTCACATATCAATTACTTAAATCGATTCTTGAGCTTGCTCTTGATTTAATTTGATTGTGACCTCAAGGATTTACTACTCAAAAGCCTTTTATCATGCTTTCTTTAGCAAGCCTGTACAAAGCTTCAACAATTTTTCAAAATGTAAGAAATTGTGATTTTTTTTTTTAGTATTTTTTTTTTTTTTTTTCATTTGCAAAGAGTAACATATTATGTCGATACATTCAATGATTTCTCTATTATCTACTTACCATATAAAACAACTTGAAGAACGTTTTCATTGAAGTTCTATTAGTTTGAATGAATAGATCCATTACAAATACGAACTTCTAATTTATATTTAATTTAACGCCAAAATACTTTCACATGCAGCCCAATTGGCATTCTATAACAATCATATTTTAATTCTTGCAGAATTATTTATTTTATTATTTCAAAAGTCTCATATATGGATGTACCATTAAATAAACTAATAAAAATCAATTAATATTTGGATATAAATATAAATATAATGAAGACATTTAAACAAACTTTATATAAATTTAGCGTTTATAAATTTAGCATATGTCAAAAAATTAATATCTATAAAAAATATGTAAAAATGTTCAATCTTGTAAGAAGGCTCTAGTCGAGACTGCTCGACTATGAGATACCCTGATACCCTGCAAAAAAAAAAAAAAAAAAAAAAAAACTAATACTGTCTTTTCGAGCTCTGCTAACTGCGCAGTTGCTGCCGTGACTTGGGTGTGGGCTGGGCTCTTCTTTGGACGTTTATAAATCCATTTCTAGATGGAAGACTTTCCTGAAACTTTCAGAATATAATAAAAACTGTTTATTTGCCAAATTGCAAGTCTCTAAATAATACTTCTTCTTAATATGTTAATTTTTATATTTTTGGCTTAAATTGAGTTATTTGGAAATAAAAGTGTAACCATGTTCAATTAATATATTTAAATCATAATTTTATTAATATATACTATTTTATATCTGACTATATTTATTTTTATATTTCTGGCATATTTAAATTTTATTTGGAAAAACTATTTTAAATGAATATATATTTTATTTCTATAGCAATTTAATTAATATATTATTATGTACATTTATATATTATGAATTATTTATTAATTTTATATTCTTTCACTTATATTTGAATATAAAATTATGAAAAAAGTAATTACACAAGCGTAACACAGCTTCCAATTAATATATTTCAACGGGAATTTATAAAATTTTAAATTTTTTAGATATATGTACATATAAAGCATATTTAGTATTTCTATTGGGCTATATATTCATTTATTTTAATATTTGACACATTTAAATTATATCTGAATAGACTTTTATAGAACAAGGGATCACACAGAAGAATGACAGCAATTTAAATAAACGATAATAAGATTTACTGCTGATATCATTTATTTAAATTGTCATTTACTCATGAATAACGCAACGACTGTGCAAGCATAGGAAGATAAATTTAAAAATGTAGCAAAAATTTAACTTAATTTTTCATAAATATTAACTTCGTCTTTATTACTGACTTGGGATTCGTAAAAATGAGTTTGACCGCACTCACTTGGATCTCAGCTCAATGTCCAGTCGGTATTTGGTATGAAGGGAGAAAAATACTATTTACATATTAAGTAACAATTTCTTCACTTCAAACTAAACACCGTCTAGATATTAGCTAAAGATTCAACTAAATCGCAGATACCTATCTAAGAAGTAGCTTCGCGTTGCCAATTGAGAAAAAATTCCCTTTTACTAGGATTTAAACTTACGTAAACTTACCTCTGCTTACTTGTAGCCTCAGCATTTGCAATTTGTAAATAAATAAATATAACAAAAAATAGACAGTTTTCAAGGCTGCTTGAGTTGAATACAAATAATATTTGTTTGCATTGCTTTAAGCTCTGTTTGACAATTTTGCTGAATGTCAGAGAAGAGCTCTAAGCCCTAAACAAAAATTGTTTGTGCTTCGACTTGCAGTTGTGATGTTATTGATATGTTTATATAGTGATTCAAAGCAAGCAAAGTATTTTCAATGAACTTAGTTGGGGATTTCATGTACAACTGACCATCAAATTGTGTAAGTTGAGTAGCCACAACAAAAGGCAAATGCAACTGCTGCAAAAATGATATTGATATAAATTCTGGAAATATTATACAAGTGAAAAGTCAAAGTTGAAATAATTGAAGACGGCATTTTATTTCCATTTTGTTAAATCAAATAAATCAATTACAATATATGTGTATATATATGTATATGCATATATATCTGTATTTATATTTATGTTTTATATTTATTTATAAACATGTAGCGGTGCACGAAAGAGAAGCCTAAATGAGTCTAAAGTAAATATTTTGTTTATCCTTCGCTTTTGCAACAATTTAGACGAAGGTTGGCTGCTCTCGACCACTTGACTTAAGCCTAGATTTAAATGTAGCTTTGAGTTGTTTTTCTTTTACTTTTTATTTTTAGTTGTAGTTCATTAGCTGCTCTGCCTAATACAACAAATGTCAATCCTAAGCTTTAAGTTGTTTCTTTTTTTTTTTTAATATGCGAATCGCTTCAATTTTACATGCTAATACTTTGTAGTTCCGTTGTATGTTTATAAACCTGTCTGCATTATGTGTGATGTCTGTGTGTGTGTGTGTGTAAGTGTCTCTCTGTGTGTGTGCGTGTGTGTACGAAAACCCTTTTCAACTTACGCGCTAAGCAACAACAACTTTTTACATTTTTCTCTCGCATCGCATCGCATCTCTCTGGCTGTGTGAACTAATTGCTTACAACTGATTTAGCTTACATTTACGCACTGTTCTTTTATTATTTTGTACAAATTACTACTTAATGTTTGCTAAATTCTTAGGCCTGCCACGCCCCCAGGTAGACAAGGATAAACGATAAAGAGTGTAATATGTTGTTGTGCAAGACTAGGCCATGCAGTGGCATAGCTGCTGAGCTCTTCAGGTCCTGCATGCGATCCATTTCGTCTGTTAGAGATTTTGCGTCGTGTTTCAATGGCGTATTCTTGCCATCCGTCCGATAGGTGGCGCCATGATCGGGCACTGTAAGTGAAGAGAATAGAGATCGAACAATGAAAACAATTCAATTGATTGAAAGCACTTTATATGCACTCAGATAAATAGATAGATATATAATATATAATATATATAGATATTATTGTTTTGGGTCTGGCGTGTTGCTTAATCAAAAGCCATATACGTTTATTTTACGTGCATGGTTTTTATGATGTGTCCTTTCATAACTCCAACGTACAACGGCAGTTGGGGCCTGCCAATTGAATGTCCTTTTTCAATTATGCGCTTGCCACACGCCAGCAAGCATAAACAATAGACAGGATGCGTTTATAGCCCAGTCATTTGTACACACAAACACAGAGAGCGAGAAAGAGTGAGAAAGAAATACAGACATGGTAGACCAAACTGTTTGTCAAGGCGTTCCGTTTGCGAAACGTATTGCATATAAAAGGACACAACTTTCGTTCGTATTGCCCAACTGCTCCACTTATTTATAACATTCGCACTTATACAGCCCCATTTCTTTTTTTTTTAGTTTCTCTTTTTGGCTGAAAATCGAAAGTATTTCCTCTGGCGGCATTTTGTTTCAATTTCACTTTGGCAGCACCAAAAATTGTTTCGATTTTTATTGCTTAAGTGCGTTAAACCCTTGCGCGCCAGGACATGCACTCCACAACAAGCAGCAGCAGAGGGGGACAAAACGTGGCAAGTATATCCGTGTGTGTGTGTGTGTGTGTGTGTCGGTGTCTGATACAGGGACACTCGTTTCAGAGAGAGAGAGGGGGAGTGGTATGCTCTGTATTGTTTTTGCCATCAATTTATCCTGCAGCCCTTATTTTTTCTTTACATATCTGTTTTAGTTTTTCTTCCTTTTTTTATTTGCCTTCCAATTTTTTCTTGTTTTTTTGGCTGCTTGTTTGTTTTCCTGGCAATCTGTTTCATTGGACATTTGTTTGTGTGCTGCAGTTACAAATGTGACGGCAGCAGGAAGCGGGTGAGCAGGAGTGGGCACTAGGCGCTTGAATTGCCGACGGATTCTTGTATTTCTTTTTTTTTCTTTTTTTTTTTTTGTTTGTTTTTTATTTGGCCTGCTGTAGGCAGCAATTGGTCATTAGGCACTTCGCTTTCGAGCTCTGCGGTTGAGCTGGACGACTGTGGCTTGTAGCTGGAGCTGTGGCTCCACACATTCAGTTTCAGCTCGAATTTAAAAATTCATAGCAATGGTCGGACGAGTTTCAGAGTAAATAAAGGTAGATTTAATGACAAAGAGACGACATTTATTTGTGCATAATTAAGCTGCTTTAAGGAGAGTTTTCAACAGCGGATTGAATAAACTTAATTTATTTATTATATAGTTTATATTCATATTAATATATTCATATTTATTTAAATTTATTCATATTAATGTATTGATATTAATTTATATTAATAAAATCATATTTATTCATATCAATATATTGATATTAATTCATTTTAATATATTCATATTATATTTATAATATATAATTCATATATTTATATTAATATATTATATCTATCTATTCATATTAATATAATCTTTTTTTTTTTTTTTTCATATTAATATTTTCATATTTATTCAAATTAATATATTAAAATTTATTCAGGGGCTTTTAAAGATGTTGCTTTGCCTGTATCCATAAATTGCTTAAATTGCATAAATATAAAATATAAACAATTTTTAAAAAGACTTTTCCTACACTCACGCAGCATTGCTCGCAACATTTTTGCTGACTCAAGCTTGAGTTCTTGGTGCTGATTGAAATATTTGTATATTTAAGCAAAATCTGCATTTAAAGTCGAAGCTGCTTTTTTTCCATTAACGCATTCTAGATCATTGATAAATTTGTGATATTATTCAAATTTTATATTTGGAGATAAATTCCTTAAGCTATTTTTGATCAAAAATTAAAGTTGCCTAAGTTATATAGGACAGCACTGATCTTGCATTTTTATTATGCTATATTTATGTTTGATCAGCTTAGCAGCATCGTTATTGCTGAACAGTATAGTAGTAAAGATAGGATAGTATTTGCTTATACTTATATTATATATAATACAAATGCGAAGTCTCTCGCTTGGGTCTGCCCCATTTGCCACTCTTCGGTAAAGGTATTCAAATAAATCCCAAATTTTATAAGACCACGATTGCCAAGAGTATATCTTCCTAGTTTACAGCCTCTAGTTTTTGATAGCAAGAGAATGTTGTGCGTGTCAGCAAGATGGATAGTGGATAGATGGATCAATATACTCTATACATTTTATGAAGATATTTTAAGCCAGAGAAGCAAAAGTAATAATAGAAGCCTTCTAGAGTTGTTCAGGTTTACTCTGAAACTTAACAATTCTTAGTCCTACAGTTCTTAATCGAGGATAAATTGTATACTTAAATTCAATGTATATTGAATTAATTAAATTAAGTGCGGGAAGAATATTTAGATTATTTTATGTAACAAAATAAAAAAAATAATTAAAATAATAATATATTAAAAAATAATAATATTTATTATTTCCCTTTTGTTCGGATTGGTTATTTCTCTCTTAGTTATAAAGCTAATAAAATTAGACTATGTAATCTACTATCAGTAACTAATTTTTTTTTTTTAATATATATTTTATAAAGATAGAATATTAAAAAAATTGATTTGACTATTCTTATACTTGGACTTAGTTAATATTGAATTATCTAAGCAGTATTGAAGTGAA
This sequence comes from Drosophila antonietae, assembly GCA_030914385.1. Lineage (NCBI taxonomy): Eukaryota > Metazoa > Arthropoda > Insecta > Diptera > Drosophilidae > Drosophila > Drosophila antonietae. The sequence continues at coordinate 19,000 of JAUESO010000211.1, forward strand.
GTTATACAAATTTTATTTTAAAATTTAAAATAATGTTTTAAAAAATATCAAGGAATAGATATATGTACATGTAAATAAATTAGTTATTTATTAAATAAGTTATTTAAAACAACTATTGCACAAAGAAGATATAACAAAATATAATATAAAAATAAGAAGAAGAAAAAAAAAAATTAAAAAATATAAATTCAATACAGTTAATTATTATAAACAATGAAATATATATAAGTAATATAAAATAAAATTTTAAAACAAAGTAAAATAATATATATACATTTATTTAATATTAAATATTAAATATAAAAACTTCTTATTTATATTATTATTTATTTTTTTTATTTTTCTGTGCCTTTCCTAAATATATACTTGCATAAAAAAATGTCCATATTTGCTTAGCCTACCCACTCTATATACATACATATATACATATGTTATATGATCAACTAAATCAACTGCTTTCTATTACTTTTGCTTCTACTGGCAGTTCGAACTTCATTGAACCAAGTTTGTCATAAGAGTGAAGAATAATGCATCGAGTCGACTTTCTTTTTATTTGCGCTTTATATAGATGTTTTTTTTTTTGTGTGTGCTTCCTAAACGTAGCTTGGTTCGCTTTGTTTTTAACGAGGAACCCTTTTTGTCGTCTTCTTCTTCTTTTTTTATTTTTATAAACGGAAGTGCGCAAATTGCTTTGCACCGGGTCGAAAAATTTATTTGTATGTCTTTTGGCTTTTATTTTTCTATAAGCAGCTTTTCCTGCCGCCCGGCGGCCGCCCACCCGGCCCGCTCGCCGTGGCCTGGCTTGGTTTGTTTTGCTGGCGTCTGCAAACATTTCCATGTGTGAAAGAACGAGTTTTGCCCTGGTCCTGCAGCGTGTTTGTCCTGCTCCTGTCGCTGCGTCCTCAATGTCCGTGCCGGTCTCTCAATGTGTGTGTGTGTGTTTGTGTTTGTGTGTGTGTGAATGTCTGGCTGATTTTTATTGACGCTTGAGCATGTGTTTATGCGGATGTGTTTGTGTGTGTGTGTGGGTGTGCGTGTGTGGGTTAGTCCCAGCGGTGTCTTTAAAGCGCTTAACCATAAAGAAGAACGAAACGCTGGCGGGTGTAAACGCTTTATCTCGCTGAGCTTTTATAGGCTGCTGCGTGGCCTGACTACTTGAAACTAAGCTTTAAGTAATTTCTGCATAATTTTCTGCATGCCCTCGGGTGCAATCTAGCCAAATGAAGCCCGGCTGCAGCTAATAGAAAACAAGTGTTTGGTCAGCCCTCGGCAGCTGCCTATGTTATGAATGCCAGCGTATTGCCCAGGGGAGTTACTTGGGCTGTTAAGGCTGTAAGATATATAAATATAAATATATATATATTGAGTATTTCATATTTCATTGGGCATCTACAAGAGATTTCGCTAGCGGCTGGTGCATGCCCCCAAGAACTTCTTTGACGCGCTCCATTAGCGCTCTTTAAATTGACACCCTTTCGGCAAGTGTTGCACACAGACGCGAGTTTCACACCTCAATTGTTGCGCCTGTTGCACTTAATACACAGGAATACAAAAAAAAAGAACAAGAGAGAGAGTAAAAATGGCGAGCGTCGATGCCGCCGGCACTTGAGACTCACTTGAATGGCGAATACGGGGCGTATGCGTTACATTTCGTTTTTCATTTCTGCGGCAATGCATTTAACGCCATGTGGCTGAAACAGTTTGCACACTTGGCGGCTTGAAACTATAATAAAAATGCAAGAGAAGAAAGAAATAAAAACCTGAAGGCACGCGATGCCATTTCCAATGGCTTGCCACATGCCCCAGCTGCAATTGCTGCTGTCTGTTGCATTTCATTTACTTGATCATTTTTCACTTTTCGCTTGGCAAATTATAAGCAAATTATTGCGGCCCGCTGAATGCCAGTAATCATCATGAAGTCCCTTATACTCGCAGTCGCTGTCGCAATGGCAGTCGCAGTTGCAGTTGGAGTTGGAGTTGAAGTCGACAGCATGTGGGGCAGTCGCATTTCCGGCGGGTGTTGTGCTCATTTTTGTTGTTTTTATTGCATTTCCTTGTAATTTGTGTCATATTGTTGCCCGTTGGCCGAGCAAATTAAAAATGAAAGCTACAGCAGCAACAACTGCAACTGCAGCAGCAGCAGCAGCAGCAGCTTTTGTGGTTGATTGCAACATTTTAATGACTGTTTAAGTGCGCACCCCGAATTGCAGTTGCAATGTTTAATTTTTGATTGCGACCTGCTCGATGCAGTCTTTAAATTTGTTTGGCTATATGTCAACAAAATTGATTTCAAATTTACACGGCATTAAATAGCTTACTTCAAATATTCTTATTTAAATATCGTGAGTATTCACTCAATTGAATGTTCATTATTTGGTGCAAATATTATGCATATAAATTATTATTTAATTTCATTTTCAATTTAAGTTAAGTTGTATATTTGTAAAGAAAGTATGTTTTTTTTTTTTTTGGTTTAATTTAACTAATTTTAACTTCAAATCAAATTATTATTATTTGCTAAGAATATTAAGCGTATAAACTATTAAAAATTAAATTCACTAATTTTTAAACTTGTTAAAAAATTAATTTAAAAAATTAAATTTAAATTTCAAATCATATAAGTATTTGATACGAAAATCATTTCATACAAATTATGCAAATTTTTATTTATTAAGAAATTTTTGGTCTTTTTTTTATGAATTTAAGTTTCAACTTCAAATCAAATGCTCATTATTAGCTAAAAATATGTATGTAGATAAATTATTATTGTATTCGATCATTTTTGTATATGTTAAAAAATTCAAACACTTTTTTTTAAATCAAGTTTAATACAATTTTTCTTTTAATATAAATTTAAACTTAATAAAAAAATAATGTAAACTTTATATAAATAAAAATAATTTTAATTGTTTTTATTACGTAATAAATAGATATAAATAAAAAAAATTGTATATAAATTCAAAGTAAATTAAGTTCTCATAAGAAATATACAAAAAATACAAACAAAATTATATACTTTTAAAATCACATCTCCCATAAGTTGTTAAGGTTTGGCGTGGGTGTGATAAATTTAGAAATTATTGAAGTAGCTTTAATTTGAGAATCTTCAACAGCCATCATCTATCAATACTCTCATTTTCTCCATTTTACGTTAACTTTAGCTTTTTTATTATGGCATTTAAGCTAACTATTTCAATAAATTATATAAATTTATAAATGTCTTTTAGCTTTGCATAAATTGAATTAAAAATTCAAATTTGCTTAATAAATTGTGCTACACAAACTCTTAACTATCTATTAAGCATGTATGTATATATTTATATAGATATATTTATATATCTTCCATATATACGTCATCTCTCATTTGCTGTACAAACTTGGTTGCCTTAAAGTTTCAAAGACTCGCCGAAAATAAAAGAAAAACAAAGTCGCGACATATGCAAAGCTCAGCAGTGATAAGCGCACGCCCATTGCCATGCTCTCTCTCTCTCTCTCTCTCTCTCTCTCTCTCTCTCTCTCTCTCTCTCACTCTCCCTCTGCTCGCTTTGTCGCGATATGTGCAACATCTAGCAGGTAATAAATCTAACTGTAAACGCAGCGCTTACGACGTTGCATGCCAGGCTTGAAAGTTGTCGTCATTGCAGCACCATGCCCGCCATTACCAGACCTAACAGCGGCGGCTCCATCTTTCAGCCTCGCCCTCCTCCTGCTCATGCCCATGCCCACGCCCACATATATATGGATGGGAGCCCTTTTGCCTCTAGCATAAACGCCACATTTTCGCTGTCGTTTGCCAAAAATGGTTGTAGCCAAAGGCAAGGCATGATGATGCGGGTCGTCGTTGTCTTCGTCTCAGCTTTTAGGGGGCAGGAGGAGCAGGAGGGCCGCTGGAGCACACAGGCATTTGATGGGACTGTGCATGTTGGGATTTAGCTGGGTTCTTCTTCGCCTTGACGCCTTATGTGCAATTTGTCTGCAATTTTTATAGTGTGCCCCCCGTCCAGTTGCCCTATCTAACGTATTCGCCTCCTGCCCGTCCGGCACTCTCTGCCTCCTGCTGCTCTTTCTCTCATATTCAATTTGTTCGATTTGATTTTGGTGCTGCTGCGCTCTATCGAGTGCATTTTATTTTAGTCGAAACGCGTATGCACAAATTTTCCACTACAACAAGGCGCCTGTAAAGTTTTATGCGTTGCCACGCCCCCCGCCGACCATCTAGCCATCAGGCCGGATATGGATATTGTCGTCGATTGTAAGCAGGCAAAGCCAGTGATGGGTTGGCTCGGGAGTTGTGTAAAATTTTATGTTTATTGATTGGCAGGCAATGTGAGCAACCCAGCGAGGCGACACTTTGACTTTTACATAATGCAACTGAGGCATTCACAGCTACTGAAACTGCAATTGCAGTTTGCCAAGAAGAATGTTTGCCAAGCAGCTTTACTGCAAAGTTTGCTTCATGCATCAAACATATTGAAAATAATTACAAAATTTGTTGCGCAATAGAAAAAGTCTAAGCTGCAATTAAATCATTCGAATTTTCGGTTTTTGAGTAGTTCATAATTTATATTTATTAAAATATGTAAATGACGAACTTGAATTTTATTTTGTCAGCATTTCGCCTGGATTATGAAGCCATCTCATATTTGGCAATATATAAATATAAGGATCTATGTATTTAAAATATATTTTATAATATATAATACATTTCTCAATTATTCGCCGAGGCTTTTTGGTTAAAGAAAAAAATTTGAATCTATTTAATTTTTATTCCCAATTATAAAGATCCTTTTTTCTATAAATAATAAAAAAATAATAATAATAATAAAATAATAAAAAAACTCGTATTTTCCATTCACCACCAAAGAGAAAATGAATAAATAAAATTTATTATATTTTTAATATAATTGTGTGTACAAATATATTTTTCTATACATTAACTAATAAATGAAAGAATAAGAATAAATGAAGAATATTAATATTTGTATTTAAAGTGTTGTACAGGTTTTTAATAAAAAATAATAAAATATGTTTTTATTAAGTAAATTACAAAAAATCATTTTTCATTGGAAAAATACTTAATTTATTAAAGCAATCAATTATCAAATATTGTAATATTGTAAATAAAAACTTAAGAATAAAAAAAAAATAAATTTGGTATAGTTCAGATAATTTATTTGTTAAATACCCAATTATGTCTGCTTATTAACTTGTTTATTTTATATTTAATACATTTAAATAAAATAAAATACAAATAGTTTTAGCTTAACAATATTTAACGATTTGATTACACAAATAATAAACAAATTATTTTCAAACATTTTTTTTAATTTTAAAAGTTTATTATAAACTTAAAATATTGTATTATAAAATATTATATTATAATATATATAAATATTATTATGTTAAACTTAAAATAAAAGCATAGACGTTACTAATAAACCGAAGTTTGTAAGAAACAAATAACATATATATTTTTATTTATTAAACAAATAACATATATACTTTTATTTATTTAAAAAAATAATCAGACTTAATTTTTTATCATAAGTAAATTTTGAATTGTTTAACTTTGTATAAATGGCAAGGCTCGAAATTTGGCCACTCTTAATCAATCACAAGAGCTGAAGTAGTTTTTTTTTACGGCTCGAACACCTCAGGGATATTATGTGCTTAACACAAACATCGAGATTTGTGCCCTTATTATTTATGATGATTGTACATTATGATGAGCCACATTAGCAGCACATTACACCAGATACCAGAAACTTTGGCAAGCGCTGCGCGTCGAGCTGGGCAGCAGGGACAGCAGGGGCAGAAGTTGCTCGCTTGGGGCAACAGAATTGCATGCTAGAAAGTCATATTTTCATTGGCAAAAGGACAGATGGACAGACCATATATATATATGAAGAGAGACAGAGAGATAGAGCTAGAGAGAGAGATTGAGGGGCGCGCGTTTGCTTTGGCAAAGGATATACATACACATATATTTTTCATGAGTTGAGCCAAAGTATCTGTATCTAACAAGTGTCGACGGCAGGACAGAGCCCTTAAGCCCGGCTGAAGTCGTTATGATTTGTCATAAACATAAAATAAATGGCCAAATATTTATAGTCTGCTGTGTCATGAGAAGCTCTAGCAGACACACACACACACATACACAGAGTCTCACACCCACATTCAGCCAATAAAAATATTGGCCCAAGGGTAGGAAACAACTTGAAGTGTCCTTCGATGCGTTAAGTAGCTCGCAGATGTCAAGGGTTTTTATCCTTGCTCTACTCACTCACTCCACTCACCCAGATGCTGCTGCTGTTGTTGTTGCTGCTGCTGGTGATGATCTCTGCCACGATTTGTGCCTGGCGTATGATGATCCTGTGAGTTCCACAAGCTCGACGTGGCGCCCATATACACATTGTTCAGTGTGGATGGCGCCTGATCTAAGGATTTGCCCTTGTTGCGCTGCGACTTGTTGTTGGTATTTTGTTGATTGTTGTTGTAGTTGTAGGGATTATTGCTATTCGAATTGCTGTTGCTGCTATAGCGTTGCTCTGTGAAATGAATGGGTTGAGTTAGTGCATAGCTCATAGTTGATATTGTAGTAATGCGATAAATATCGAGAAAGTTTTGCTTTCGAAAGTTTATTCTCTTCAGCTTGCCATGGCTATTTGTAATATGATAATTTGAATTAAAATGAAATAATATACAATTGAATTGGAATAAAAAAATACATAAATATATAAATAAGGAATAAGGAATGGATAAAAAAAACTCGTATATTCCATTTACATTATAAGAGAAAATAAATAAGAAAATAAATAAATAAAATAAATAAAGTACAATAATGAAATTAAATAATAATAATAAATAAATTAAATAAATAATAAATAAAAATAAACAAAAAATAACAAGAAAAAACACGTATTTTCCATTCCCAAAAAAAAGAGAAATTAAATAAATAAATATAATTTAACTTAAAAAAATATGTATATGTATACAAAAATATTTAATAATAAATAAATAAATTATTATTGAGTCTAGCAATTTTTTCTATTTTCATTTCAGATACTATATGATTATAATTAACTTAAGATAAGTTGCTAAACTTGGACAGGTGAGCAATAAGAAAAAAATAAATTGTTTCTTATCACATTTACTAAGGTTGAACAATTTATTTAGAAATATTTTTATTTATTCTAATGGACTTATTTGTATTTATTAAATGTATATAGATAAGAATATTAGATTTGTATATATTTAATTTAATTTTGGAAAATCTCAAAGAAATTTTTTTATATTTATCGATTAGCACAATCGATTTATGAATTCGTACCTTTGTTGTACTTGACATTAAAGACGGGCACAGTATTGATCGAAACAGTTGGGGCCATTGTTGTAATCGTTGTTGTTTGTGGAATATCTGTAGAATTAGATTGAGCAGGTATTAATGCAAAAAATTACATCGAATGTCTGGGCATTTTCTCTTCCTTCAACCGATAACCGATTTACCCTACTCAGTTGGCAAATTATATGGCATAAATGATTAATCTGTAGCACGTCCATTATCGTCATCGAATCAAACATATTTATTTATGCAAGCAAGTGGTTAACTTCATCGAGAACACCAGCTCATAAATCAATCGCTGCCAATGCTGGAGCCACGCCCAAGTTCAGTCACTTGACCTGGGTCAAAGGTAACTAAAGTTGATATATTCCCATTTATTATGCACAATTTCTTTTCTTTTCTTTTCGTATTGAGCCGAAATTAATTAAATGCCACACTCGAGTCTAAATAAATAGAGTCAAATTACCCTGAGTCTGTCTGACTTATGTGAGACACTGTTTAAGCCGTTACATTAACATTTACGTTTATAGTTATGGCAATGTATGTAACTGTAACTATTGTTGTTGTTGTTGTTGTTGTTGTTAGTATGTGAAATACTTACGATACAATTTGATCGCACCATCTGTGTCGCCCAGCGAATTCTTGGCCACACAGCGATAGGCACCAAAGTCTGAAATGTCAACGTCGTAGATGGTCAGACGCATTGTTATTTTGTAGCCCGACTCGAAAGTTTCTGGCACAAAGCGTTCACCTGCAGGAGACAGAAAGAGCGAGAGAGATAGAGAGAGAAAGAGAGTGAGATAGAGCATGAGTGATAAATACGTTTAGTAATTGCTTCATGTACATCGTGATGAGTGGGTATGCCAATGTCTGTGTCTATGTTTGTGTGTGGGCGGCGTAACAAGCTCATATATAACCGCAATGAAATTTAACCCATTTGGCCACAGCTGCAGTCAGTCAGTCAACAGAGCCGGTTAAAGTGACATACTACCAGCCTGAACATATGTGTGTTTGTTCTTTGTCTGGACTTGTCCTGGCTAAAGTAATTTGGCTTAAAAGAAGACATAATAGATCTGAGCAAAACCCAAAACGTTGCTTGCCTCGACTTGTTGTCATCTTGGCTAAACATGTCTGTAGGAGTGGCACACTTCCACCTTCCACCTTCTACATTCCACCATTCACCGAATCGTTCATTTTAATTTATACAAAAACCAAGCTCCCCCATGGCGATAGTTGCTTTGCTTGGTTTTGATTTACGTTTGATGTCGGTTAGATTTCGTTTAGTCGGAACTAAGCCTGCCGTTTCCACTTTTCCACCTTTCCACCTACGAACCCACCCCAACCCCATTTGGGCCCATCGACTAACTAACTGTGAAGTCGACCACAGGCAATTGTTATGCATGGCAGCTAAGCAACTGATTAGTTTACTAAAATGTTTCCAAATGGGTTGAAACTGAAACTCAGATTTGAGCTAACGTTGTTGTTGTTGATTAAAACCAAATTGGTTTTGGTCTCTTGCTTGAAAAGCATTTCAATGCTGAAGATTTACGAAATGTGATTTTAGCATAGATTATAGAAACTATTTTTATTTTTTTTTTTTGGCAGCTTTGAAAGCCGTTTGTTTGTTACAAAAGAGTTTATTTTAAATTTATTTTATTTTAATTTATTTAAATTTATTTATTTTAAATGCAACTAAATTTCTTGAGTTTTATATAGTTATAGACTTTTTAATGGAGTTTTTTATTTTGTTTAATAAAATAAAATTGGATTCTTCAACATTGCAACAAAAATGTTTATACTTATGCATAAACTCAAAGTGATGGTTAAAAAAAAGAAATTAAAAAAAATAAATAAATAAATTCAATAAAATAATTGACCTATTATATTCCTAATAGTTTTTTATATGTATATGTCGCGCTTGCCCACTTTTCATATCCCTGAACATTTTTATCCACGGTCTACGTGGCTCTCTCTTCTTCACGCAATTTATTCTTTACTCTTCAGCAATTACCATTCATGCTGCCATTTTACAAGAGTCCTAATTGCTATCTCATTCTCTTCCTGCAACACATTCAGCAGCAGCTATGCTCGTCTCACTCTCGTGAAGTTCCAATTTGATTCAAGTGCTGCCAACTTGAGTAAGAACTTCAATGCGTACTTTAACAATGAGACGCTATTTTGTCATACAAAATACTGTTACTTTACGTTATATTCTACGTTACATTCATGGATTATTCAAGATTTAAAAGAAATATATTTCTATATTTATGCAAAGGTTCAAGGCCAAGGCTTAAAAAATAAAATTAAATTAAATAAAATAATTGACCTGTAATATTCCCAAGCATCTGTTATACATATATATGTAATTATGTACATATATATTATATATTTGGAATGAATTTTGTTCTCAACATAATATATTATGAACGACAGTCGACTGATAGACTTAGTATTCGAGGAAAAGACACATTCAAATTCGCTCACACGTTTCGAGAATAATTCGTTTTGAATTATCGAATGCTTTGACAGCTAATAGCTGTCTGCTTTGCAATTTTCTATATAAATGTAAATATATAAACGTAAATGTATAAATATGTCTATTCGTCAGACACAATAAAAATCAATTTCGTCTGCTCACAGGGTTATGATATATGATATCTCAATACAAATATATCTGAATTCAACTTTAACGAATTCGTCATTCGTTTTCCGTCCGTCTGTCCTCCTTACAGAGCTTCTCAGTCTAATAAAAAGATAAGTTTAAGTTATGCTCAATGATCTGGCAATTGGAAAACAATTTTAAATAAAATTGTTCACGTTCATTTCGTAATTTTATGCGCGTAAGCAGCTTAAAGTTGTCACTTGAAGAGGTTCAGAAAGCAACCCTTTTATGTCCTTATGAAATCCAACGCACTTTGAAAAAGAAAGTCAAAAAAACGTATAAAAAAAGAAACTCCATTAAAAACTCAGAGCTGGACGACAGTTGCTAGCTACTGAAACTGCTTTTGACTTGAGGTCATTTTCAATCATTTTTTCCATTTTGTGTCACAGGGCAGTCTGAAAACAACACGCCAAAAAAGACTGAGAGAAATAGAGAGAGTGAGAGAGAGAGAAAATGAGAGAGAGTAAAAAACGAAAAGTTTCTGAATGTCTGTGTGACTTTTTCACAGAGCTCTCAGTGATAAAGGGCAGTGGGCAGGAGACATGGGCAGGAGACTGAAGTTAAGGGAGCAAGTGCAGGTTGCGGTTTGGAGTGTGCGACCATCGTTGGCTTTTTGCTTGCTTTCTTTTCTTTCATTTTTATTTTCATTTTTGCCATGCAGTTCATTTGCCGTGCGAGATGAGTGGGCGTTTGAGTGAATGGCTGGATGCCTGGCTGGATGGATGGTCAGCTCTTATAATGGCCGCAGGAAATTAAGTTGAAATTGTGCCTAAGGATCAGAGAGCAATCATCGCGTAGTTGCCAGCACCAGCAGACACTGCTGCGTCAAATTAATTACATTTTGTTGGATTATGCGAAAGTGGGCTTAGCTCTTTGTTAATAGAGTTTTAAGTGCAGCCATAACAGAAAACAAACTTCAATTGATAGTGGGGACACCTGTAAGGTGAGCATGTATATATGAATTTATATCATTATATCATATCAAAGAACATATAACCATTTTAATGCTCACGTTCGACTCATGAGACAAATAGAAGAGAGGCTTACACACATGCTCTTACTCTGATCAAGACAATTCTTCTTTTTTTTCTAACGTTTCCGTCTTCATCTGAGTGTTTTGTGTTGAGCCACGCACGTTATACTCTTTCAAAGTAATATATTTCGCGAGTGATACGATAGACATAAACTGAGACTTTTTCAGATATGGAGATCTCAAAAAGTGAAAGACCGACTTCAAATTCAGATACACATTCACGCACACAAAAAAAAATCTCTTAAATTCTATTAAATTAATTTTCCGTATGATTTTCATTCTTGTTAAACTTTAAATGTCTGACGTTCACTGTATGATGGTATTTTTAGTATATAGTATTTTCAGAACAATTTAAACATTGAGCTTACTTACCCGGCACAATAATGGTATCATTCTTCATCCAATAATTGATGGACTTGGGATATGCTTCGGATTGGCATTCGAGAGAAATGTTCTGTGCCAATGCGGCGCCAACTAATTGATTTTGTATCCAAATCATTGGCGGAACTATAAATGGAAAAAGTTGGAAAAGTCAGTGAGTGAAAGGGGGAGACATTGAGAGCGAGAAAGAGTGAGAGAGAGAAAGAGAGAGAGAGAGAGAGAGAGTGAGTGAATGCGAAATAGCTACGTGTAATAGTGGAATGTAATTGTAATGGCAGCTCAACAATGTGGCTGAAATGAATGCAATAGAACTCGTATATTATATATAGTATATATATATGTATATATATATATATATACACACACGTGCACACACATACATCTACTGTTAATGTTGTGGCATATGAGCCTGAGCCAAAGGTATTCGCATTCATATAAAATTCCATTTGTTATTGTTTGCCAATGCGATTTGTTGCGGTTTGCCCTCTTTTATTATACCCTGAACCCATTGAAAATTTTATCCAACTAATTGCTTTTTAATTTTTATTAGAGGTGAGGCGCGAGAGATAGATAGGGTCAGCGTTTGTTTATGCTCGGATAACTGGAGTTGCCTTTTGCCATTGGGGCTTAAATGGTTTACCTCAAGTTCTGGCTGCATTTGGAATTTACGCGAGTATTCTGAACATTTTAGTGCGCAGCTAGCAGTAAAGTTGCTCCGCAAATTGTTGAGCAACTTAAATTTTTATTTAATTAGCAATGGAGTTGATGGTGAAGGTGAGGTTGTGGGGCCTGGGGGCTGGCAGCGCCGAGCAAAGGAGCGCTAAAAATGCTAACTAGCTGGGGCACACTTAATTATTTACTTTATGCATGGCACCTAAAAGTATGCAGCCAGACCGGACGGACAAAAGGGCGTGAGAGCGAGTGCGATGCAGTTAGAGAGGCAGAGGGAGAGGTAGAAAAGCAGGGAAGTTGTTTGTGCTACACTCGGGCAATATTAAAATGCACAGCATATTTTCTATGGCAAGATTTGAAGTGGCGCTTTGTGTATGCATGTGTATGTGCATGTGTGTGTGTGTCTGTGTGGCATTGCTGTCTGTGTTACAGTCTGCAGCACATTGCTCATACGCCAGCGTCACAGAGAGAGAGCAGAGAGCAGAGAGAGGAGCAGCAGCAACACTGAGAGAGACACCATGCGGCGCTCTAGCGCAAAACTATAAATATTTAAATATGCAAAATTGATATGCACCCCAGTTGAAGACTACACTTATATTCCATACCCATTTACCCATTTTCCAAATTCCACAACAGCAAAAAAAAAATTGTATACTTACAGTGCACAATGAGCATGACACGTTTGCTGACTGTTGGCGGTATGCCATTGGAGGCAATGCAGAGATAGGCGCCCATATTCAAGCGATTCACTTTGGCAATGGTCAAAAAGGAGCCATTGTATGCGATAGCTGTGAATGAAGAATAAGAAAACAGAGAGAGATAGAGAGAAAAAAAAAGAGAGATGGAGCAACATTATTAGTCAATTAAATATGTTATGAAATGCCTAACAAACAATACAATCATTCAATTCAATTTCATTTTCAGCTTTGCTCAGCTTATTTGTTTCACTATAATTTCATTTCAAATGCCTTACAGAAAGAAATAACTCTATATTCGCATACAACAGAATATGCCCTTCTATGTGTTGATTTAGAGTTTTTTCCAAAAAATAGCAAACAAATATCCTCAGCTAAGAGTTTAAGCTTCACAATTGGCACTCCTACATAGATACACATTTGTACTCTGCTAAAATACTGTTCTTTTTATACCCTAAACCCATTGAAAATTGTAAATCTGGGTATACTGATTTTGTTGAATGTATGTAACAGGCAGCAGGAGACGTGGAGGAGGCCGACCCCACAAAGTATATATATTCTTGAGTGACGAGCTGTCTGTCCTTATGTTTGAACACGTCGATCTCAGAAACTATATGAGCTTGAGACTTAATTCTTTTTGTATTAGGTCCATATATTGCACGCGCAGTACGAGTTTATTTTATAAAATCGATAACTTTTATGGTTAAAAAGTTATCGATAAAACATTTTTTTTTTTAAATTATATCTCCCTCATCTTTAAAGTTTGCAGCGAATAATTCTTGGAATATTATTAGTTATTCGTAGGGTTTAGGAGATCTCGTAGTCGAGCAGTCTCGACTAGAGCTTTCTTACTTGTTTTCTTCTTTTTTTTTAATGAGTCTAGTGTAACATGAATTTTTGTTCAATTTTGCATGGCAATTGCAAATTTTCATTGAGCTAAGCCTCTGTCAGCAAAATACTCGAGCAAGTTAATTCCTAGTGTGATTGGCTTGAGTTCTCATCTATAATTCCTAGCCTGGCTGGGCTTGGCCTCAAAATTATTTGGTTGCCTGCTGCATATTGGCATTTTATGGGTTCAAGTCAAAATCGTTGCCAGCTGACCGATTTATCGATTTGGCCAAGTGGCTGCAATGAATGTTTCATTTGCCACCAGCTAGGACTGTGTGTACATATGCATGTGCGTGTGTGTGCGTGTGTGTGTGTGTGCGTTTGGGCATGTGAATTGGAATTGCACGTTGCGACTGAGGCACCTGTCATACGTTAGCAAACATTATCGCTGGCACATTGTTGGCTAGCCTTAATGCACTCAATGGAGTATGTGATCAGCTCCTTGTGGCTTGATAAGCATCACATAGCAAACTTGACTATTTTCTGACTACTCTGCACCTCAATCTAACTCTGGCAATGAAAGAGCATTATGTGGTTGCAGTCAATTTAAAGTGTTACTGAACTAAATTCCTTTTAAGGTACAGTAACTATTAAGCCTTGGTGAACCAATACAACGACTTACTGTGGCAAATTTAAATGTATACCAATCATAAAATTAAAAATAAATCATAAAATAAAAAAATAAAACATATAAAGTATTACAAATTAAAATTTTAATAATTGTATAAGTCAAATATGAAAATTTTAACAATATAAAAGAAAATAATGATAAATTCTTGTAGAAAATATGAATAAATAATGGAGTTCCTCATTATTTTTAAATATATATTTTTATATTTATATTAATTACAATTAAAGTGAAAGAAAGTTTATTTCTATTATAATGTGTATAAAAAAAAAAAAAATATATATATATATATATATATATATATATATATATAATGAAAAATAAATAAGTGGATGATATAAAATTTAAAAAAAAAAAAAAAATTGTTTATCCGAGTTACATCTTTCTAAAATATATAATTAAAATCAATTACAATTAAAGCGAAAGACAGTTTACTTCAATTATAATATCTATGGCTCTGTAAGCGCAGCAATTCTTAAATCTTCAATTCTGTTTACTTTCGATTTCTTTGCCCTTGCAACAAGAGGTTCCTCAACCATAATTCCAGGCTCATTGTATAATTCTTGCAGCACTCTGCCATGAGTGCAGTCACGAATGGCCAAGTAATTATGGCCGGGCGTTAGTTATTATTGAGTCGTGCTGCAGTTGGCTGCACTCACGTTTTTGTAGGGGAAACCCCCAACCCCCACACTGAAAGTTG
Organism: Drosophila antonietae; assembly: GCA_030914385.1. Lineage (NCBI taxonomy): Eukaryota > Metazoa > Arthropoda > Insecta > Diptera > Drosophilidae > Drosophila > Drosophila antonietae. The sequence continues at coordinate 34,001 of JAUESO010000211.1, forward strand.
GTTTAAAGCGCATGAGCACATGCAACTTAATGCGAAGAAAACACGCGTCTTTGTTTAACTTCGACACTGTGGCAAATAATTTACATGGTGACCCGCAGAATCTTCCGCCAGAGTCCATTTGTCATGCATGCAGACACCCACACGCACGCACACAGAGAGAGAGGGAGAGTGATGGGAAAAAAGAGAGAAAGCATCGTACTTACCCTCAGCTCCATTGGGTAGCGGTATCAGTTCGCCACCTTCGCGTCGCCAGGTTATCGTTGGCGTTGGTGACCCGGTCGCGGCGCATTTGAGGGTTACATTTGACCCCTCACGTATGACCATGTCCGTGCTGGTGGGATAGTCCAGTATGTCTGGCGGCACTGTGTGGACACAAACACACACAGACATAGTTATGGCAACAGTTACAAGCGACATATTATTCATACGCCGCGTGGGCCGTGCAATGGGCATGGAGTTCATGAATTGTTCGCCAGGTGTCAGCAGTTGGCAGCAGCAGCAGCAGCAGCAGCAGCAGTGTTTGTTCATAGTTGTTGTTGACATTGTTGGTTGGTTGGTTATTTGGTTGGTTTACAGTTGTTGTTGTTGTTGTTGTTGACATGTGAGTGAGAGAAAATGCAATAAAGAATTTTTGTTGAGTGGCTTTATTTCCATCAGGCTTTTAACAAATTGTCGCTACTTTGTCTAACTGTTACGTGGCCATAATTGATTTTTATAAATTTTATATAGTTTTTAATATGTAAATACTTAAAAAGCTGCATATTTTGGCCGAGTTGTTGAATTTTAAATGAAAAATATAAATTTTGTAATAATTTTTTAAAGTATTGTTAGTTATTATAGAGATTATGCTGTCGATGCAGATTTTTTACCTAATTCAAAAGGTTGCAATGAAAAAATGTATAGTCTATAATGTTATTATTTAATTTAATTATATAGCGATTCGTTGTTTAACACAGACAGAAAATATTGCATACAAGAAATGCGCCCAAATTTTTGTTTGGTCGTTAAGCGAAACTTATTTTCCCTTAAACATTTTTTCCTTATGTGGGAGATTCCCACAAAGTAAATCATATTATTTCTATATTGAGATTTATTTAATTTACCTTCTACTTGCTGCACCATATTATTGTGATATGGTCAAAACTTAAATAAACACTCATTTGTGCAATTAAAGTCTTGTGCAGCTGCGACATCTTCAACAAGTTTTGGGCGCTGCACAAAGTGCATGAGGAACTGACTCATGCATATCCTACAAGGACACGTCGCTTGTTCCCATTTTTGACATTTACATGCAGCGAGAGCTATCTGCCAGCTAGCAGAAAGAACGAGCGACTGGACCAGGACTCAGACCCAGACACGGACATGGACCCGGACCCAGACCCGTACTCGTGCCCGTACCCGTGCCCGAACCTGTCATCTGTTGTGCGTGCCAGTCTCTGGTGTTACTTGGCAATTAATTATAATTTCACGCTTGACAATTTTTCACTTGCCAAAAAGAGAAGCGAACGACAGTGGCCAGGCAGGAAGGGAGGCAAGGCAAAGGGAATGGACGAGACTGTTTGCTGGCCACTTAATGAGGCAGCCGAACGAAATGTGCATTTTATAACTGGAGCATTTAAGGGCAGTTTTCAACAGCAAGAAATGTTTAGTAATTTGCCAAATCTATATTACACTGATGGCTAGCAACAAATTATTGAAAGAGCACAAGAGAGAGAGAGAGAGGATGAGAGAGAGAGAGAAGAGTGTGTCTAGCAATGACGCATGTCGTCTACACATCGAAACTTGAAAGTCTTTCGTGTAAACAATGATGGGCATGTTTTTACAAAATGTACTTTTTGCTTTTGCAACCCACACACACACACACACGCGTAACACACACACACATTCACGCATTACGTATACGTCATGTTGAACAAGTTGAGTAGGCAGCAAGAGCGCCTGTTGACTTGGCCGTAATGGCTGGCTAAATCACAAAGCGCCGCCACAAAGGTAGGGGGCAAATCGTTTTTTATCGCTGTCGTGGCTCAGTGGGTGATAATTTATGAAATGAAGTGAAATGTGATGAAAGATAAAAATTAATTCCGAGTGCGCTCCAATTTGGCTTTCGCCTTGCGCAAGTGATGTAAAATTTATATAATGTATCGGGATTAGGAATTAATCTTAACACATTTTATAAATGACAAGATCAGCTAAATTTCATTTTATTTTTTTATTATTCTCATAAATATTGTATAACTATTTTCGAAATTATTTAATTAATTTAATAATTTGTATATGCTAAATTGAATTTTTTTTTTTATTATATTAATAAATATTGTATAATTATTTTTGAAATTGTTTATTCATTTAAAAATTTTGAAATTCTTGATTGAGCTTTATTTTTTTTTATTATTATTATTTTTTATTTATTTATTATATTAATCAATATTGTAAAACTATTTTTGAAATAATTTATTAATTTAATAATTTAGATCTGCCAAATTTTATTTTATTTTTTAAATATATAATAAATATTACATAATTATTTTTGAAATCGTTTATTAATTTAATAATTTAGACTAAACTGTGTTTTATTTATTTTTTAATATTAATAAATTTTCTTGCATAAAATGTTATACATTTTGTTATTCATCTATTAATTTAATAATTTAATTAGCCAATTTAATACTCTTGTTCAAGCAACTATTATTGAATAGAATTTTAACTTTTTGCTCTTCTTACCTCTGAAGTGGAAAGCTCAACTAAATTAATATCCATATATTCTATATTGTATATTGTACAATATAACTCTATATATATATTGCAGCTACTCAGTCTAATGACTCGTAAAGTTATTCATACACTTAAATGGCAATTTCTCTTAACTCTTAACTCTATTTGCTTAAGCTTAGCTAAGAGCTGGACTTGGCTATGGAAATTAGAGATGCCAGAGACAGCTTCTGGAGATATTTTTGCTGCTGTCAGTTGTAAATTCGTTGCATTAAAATGCCATTTTTCAAACATTTTACGCCATGCACTGAGTCAACAAATCCAGTTTCGATGTGCCAGCCAGCCAGCCAGACACCCAACGTCGTTTTGACACTTTCACAGCTTTTCCACTTGAATGCGCCCACTTGGCTGTGCTCCTACTTCAATACACAGACACAGACAGATAGATACACACACACACACACACACACACATAGTCGCAGTTTGAGCTGGGAAGAGCGCAATCAAGCAGTGGACATCGCCTCCACTGTCATGCATCAAAGCTGACCGAAAATGGACAACAAATTTCACGTTCATAAAAAATTGTGGACACATTTTGCTTTTTATTTTATGTGACAATATTTTTGTTACATTTTTTTTTTTATTTATACTTTTGCTTGTGTTTATTTGTTAACGTTTTTGTTTTTTGTCGCCTAGTTGTTTGTGCCGCTGATTGTTTTTGTATGCAAGCCAGCGAGGCAGCATTGAATTATTTATTCGAAACAATATATTTTGCCAATTGATGTTTTGCTTATGGTGTTAAAGGCATTGCCCGAACAAAGCCATATGGTTTATGCCTCTGTGGCTGGCATCCATATTTTTTCATTCGATTCTTTTAGTTATGCATTTTATTTGATTTGCAGCGTGAATGGATCTAATAATAAATGTAGTATATATATAGATATATATATATCCTTTTGTGATGCTCTCGGTTATGTGTGAACAATTTATTCAATAGTCAAATATTTTCAAGCGTTGTTTTTTTTAGTTGTTTGTTTAGAAATTGATATGAAGAAGTTTTTATCTCTTGAGAGAAATTAAATTGTTTTTCTATTCTGTTTGTGTTCGATATTTCTATATTTATTTGATTTTTGATATTTGTTTTATTTATTTTATTTTTATTTATTTATTGTTTCTATTTATTTTGAGAACTTGTTATTGAAAAGAAATATATTAAGCTGAGGTTTTTAATTAAATAATTTGAGCTTTTCGTCGAGCTTCTAATCACAAAACAAAATCATTGGCAATGAAAATGTGATGACTTATCGATACTCATACTGCGTATAATATATATGAATTTGTATGTATTAAATATTTCCAGGCAGACAGAAGACTAATTGAATATGGCTACATCAACTCAGCGTTTTAACTTGGTCAAAACTAAATATGTACGTATTTAATTGTTTTAAAAAATTATTAATATTATTCCATAAGAGCTATACTCATATTTAATAGTAGATAAATTAAACACAGAGTGTTTAATATTAAAGGATAAATTTAATATAATAAAGAAAAAAACATTCGAAAGTAAAAATATATTAAAACCTTTACAGGAATCCCATAACGAAATTGTTTAATTGGATTTATTTTAATTTTAATTAAACAAATTTTTAATCTAATTTATAATTATTATTATTGTTGCTTTATTTTTATAAATACTTTATTTCTGCATTTTTACACACAAATTTTATTATTATATAGTTTAATATATTTATATAGTTTAATTAATTACCCCCGTGGGGGAAGCGGGTAGTAGAATACTCCCCCAGTTGGTAGAGGAGCTTGTCGTACAAGGCGACTAACCTACCACACGGCCGCTTTTTGAAGATCGGCCCACTGGGCTGCGATTGGTCAGTCGACCAACCGTGAACTATGTGGGCAGCGACTTCAGAAAAAAAACAGAAAGATGGAACTTACTAAAGTGAAATCTTCGACCGACCACGGACTATGAAAAAATATACGTTTTTGAAAATTTTTGCACCTGGGCTGACAGGAGTAGCATTCTAGGACCTCAGTAAGCAAGAGTGACATCTTGCAGAAATGGCTTCTAGGATAATGCTGCTGCTGCCTCCGTCCCGTTAAAACCCTGGCAGGCCTCCAAGTACGTTCGAAGCTCGTCGCCAATTTAATTTTTGGTGGTACAGGTTTAAGTTGATATATATCCTTAATCTGCACAAGATCTTGGCTCTGAACGCTGGCTCCCATAAGGTCCAGCGTCAAACCCCTCGCATGGCCTCCCTGCTCTGCATAGACAACCATGAGGATCGTCTGAGTGACTGTACATCCGAGCTGAGATAGCGGCTTGGAGTTGGGACCCAAAAAACAAAAAAATGAACAACAACCACAACAACAACAACAAGAAGACACCAACAAATGGAAAGTGACTCTCGCTTCACTGACCCAAAGTTGGGCTTTGGTAAAAGCTCAAAGATACAGCGAAGCCCGGTAGCATCTGCACCAAAAAGCGTGGAGGAAACTCCAAAAACAACCGCGACGGAAGCATGCGCCCCAAGCGTTAATGCAGGGCTAGTGATGTCACCAAGGCAGGAGTACATGAGAAACTCCGTGCCGAGGAGGAGGATGCCATCCTGAAATGCCGTCAGGCTTTGCGGCGTATAAAAACCGCTGTGGCTAAGCAAAAAAAACATTAGCCTGGACGTAAAAAGCGGGGTATCGGACTTAGACGAACTGCTCGATGTCTTAGGACACTGCAGGAGCTCCTGGAAGAGGATCGAGGCTGAAGCTAATAAGCAGAAGCAACAGCCATTAATAGAGAGAGAGGCAAAGAGCTCTGAATCAGTGGGAACACCCACTATACAAAAGAGACAGGCCTCTAGCCCCCTAGAGTCAGAGTCTGGTAAAAAACTCTGCGAAAGACCACAAAATCTTTGGCAAAAAGTTACCAAAAAGGGTGCTTCGCATCAAAAAGCGGGAAAAGCTACTTCGGCAGCAGGGGAGAAGCCAAAAGTGGCAGCGAAAACGCCAAAAAAAGAGAAAAAGAAGCCCCTCCGAACAGAAGCAGTCCTCATAAAACCTGAAGGGGGACAAAGCTACGTAGATGTTCTTAGAAACATACGCAGCACAATCCAACAGGACGAAAAGGCAAACGTGAGAGCTATAAGGAAAACCCGATCCGGGGCACTCCTTGTCGAACTCGGTAAAGGGGAAAAGCTACAACCGGAACTGGTGGACAAACTAAAGGCTACCGTCAAGGAAACAGCCACGGTAGCCGAGCTGAAGCCTACAGCGACAGTAGAGATCAGAGATCTCGACTCACTCACTGTAGAGTCTGAAGTGGCTGAGGCAGTGCATAAAGCACTCGCAAACACAACAGTTGACTTGAAAATAAAAGTCACTGCTCCGAACAGCCGAGAACAGGTAAGAGCTTTCGTAACACTGGAAAGCCAATTAGCGGGAGACGCTGCTCAACCTACAACTAAAAATAGGTTTTGTCAGTGTCAGGCCTAGGATGTGCCACACCATCCGCAGATGCTATCGAT